>JANBPO010000818.1:0-43987 GCA_024336825.1 Amorphophallus titanum
GAAGTTGGCCGGCAGTTGCCGTCCCACGTACTGCACTCGCTTGCTATCTAGCAGGCCGAACAGAATTGAACCGGCCCAGCAGTTCGCATCAGCCTGAGCGCTTCACCGACACGCTGCCCGTCAACCCAGGATCGACGCTCCCAGACTAATTTTGGAGCCTTTTACCTCCCTGTGTGGAGTGGGCCATAATTTTCATGCTGTAATTAGCTATATTTACTGTACCAAGAGTTACGATTCTTGGCCGGGAAGGTCTTCCCCACGTCCCGAGCATAGAGGTATATTTTTACTTCTCTCTTTGTTGCTTGCTTATTTAGTATATGTTTGAATGCCATGCTTGCATGAGATAGGATTCCTAGCTCGCTGCACATTTCATGACCGCTGTGAGAGAACGTACATGTGACCCATCCCATGACCCGATCTGGGCACGGAGGAGTGTAGACCACCCTTGACTCAGCGCCAAATTCTCAACCGTGTGGATCCACGTGCTTTTATCACTAGGGATGAGTCGTGATTTTGCGCTTCTTGTTGAGGACATTTATCCTCTTCTGGAGCTCCTTAGTGTCGTGTTGAGGTGTTCTTATTGTATGTGTCTTGCTGGTTGCGTCTGTCCCTGGCGAGTCGAGTCAACGTAGTGAGTCCAAGGTTGCATTGTCTGTCCGAGTCACACCCGTCCCGCATCAAATTGGTATCAGAGCATGGTCTAAGTCTAGGGTCGTCTGTCCAAGGTGTTGCACCCCAGGCCTCTATCCAGCATATGAAAAGGCGCTACTGGAATGATAGGTTACACCTATCTAGAAGGTGGCCTCTTGCGTGAGTTGGGTCCTCGGACCAATACCTCCGCCAAGTACTGGATACTAGTTTGGGTTTAGGTTCTTCCTCTCCCATTAGTCTGTGCATTCCAACCTCTGTGTCACTGCATGCCCACTTGCGGAGGTACCCAATACTCACCACCACCACAACCCATGGCCGACCCCCAAGCCCGTGCACCCGGAGAGCCCTCAATGGCAGAGATGGTCATGACCCTCATGGAACGAATGGATGGCTTAGGCACGCATCTAGAGAGTGGGATGAGGGCCCTAGAGGACAGGGCCGAAGCATCAGACCAATCCATTCAAGGTCTGATTGGGAGAATGGCCACCCTAGAACGAGTCCCCTTAGGGGGACAACCTGCACTGGCATTGGGACAACCAGCGGTAGTTCCACCGCCCGCGGTTCCTAGGGCTCAAGGGGTTGATGTTAGGAGGCAAAGAATCCTCGATCTTGATGAAGAGTCTGACAATGAATATGGGGGTTATGGTCGTGACCGTCGTGCCCAAAGACGGCATCATGATCTCGATGAGGACGACTGCATTCTACGGAGCGTGCGTGCGGACCCTCCCACTTTTGACGGGTCTTTGAACCCAAAGGATTACTTAGATTGGGAGGCCAGTATGGACCGGTATTTTGAGTGGTTTGAGATGGCAAACCACCGGAAGGTCCATTTCGCAAAGATGAAGCTGCTAGAGAAGGCTTAAACTTATTGGATGAATGTAGAGAGCCTATTGATGCAGCGACATCAGCCTCGAGTCGAGACCTGGGATACGATGAAGGACAAGTTGAGGGAAAAGTACCTTCCTGCCATGTATCATCCATGTCTCATTGATAGTTGGCAGAATCTTACCCAGGGCAACCGACCCGTGTCCGAATACATCGCCCAATTCTATGAATATTGTTTGCGGTGTGGAGTCACAGAGGAGAGCACTATGACTGTTTCACATTTCCGAAGAGGGTTGCGGATGCCATACCAATATGAGCTATTTTGCCGCTATGTAACCACTTTGGAAAGTGCTTACCAGGTCACTCTCGAGCTCGAGCAGTTCGAGTTAGAGTTTGAGTTCTCCCAGCGGCAGGGTCCCACACATCAGTGCGGATCCGAGCCTCGTAGTTCTTCTGGCCCATACCAGAGGACTCCCGTAGCTTGTCCCTTGGAGCCTGCCCGTCAGGACCCATTTGCCCTGTGGCCACGTCCTCCTTAGCCGAGGGATCTCCTGCCTCGGCCCCAGCCTCCCCCTACCATCACCAGACCACCAGCCCCAGCACCATCTACTCGTCCCCTTTTGCCTACACCCCCACCCCCTCAAGAGGACAAGGGTAAGGGGCCATTGATTGGGGAGTCTAGTGGAGCACGACAGCAGTGTTTTAACTGCAAGGGGCATGGGCACTATGTAAATCGGTGCCCCACCTGTTCATCCCTAGTTAGTGGAGACGCGTCAGCTAGCGAGGCTCCGAAAGCCAAAATCTGCACAGACTTGAGATGCAGATGAACAGAGATGCATGGACTTATGATGTGTAGGAGAGAGATATGCACGGACTCAAGGTTTCAATTGTTGTGTCCCTGTGTTTTGATGATAGTAAACACTATGGTTCAATATGCGTCTGTTGTATGTTACACCATGAGTCAATGTGTGTTTAATGCATATTATTTTTGCTGCTACACTAAGGGTCAATTTGTGTTTACTGCATGCTTGTTGTCTTGTGCTGCATGACTGTCTTAAGCATGATTATCTTGACTATCTAATCTATTCATGTCTTTATTCATTGCATAAAGGCCTGTCACAATTGTGTATAAATTCTTCATGTAGCTCAGCATGCAAGTCCAGGTCTATGCATTCAAGTCCATTCAGGATATTGATGTCAATCTGGTATCATTAAAGAAGGTCTGTGCAAGTGTCAAGGTCAACATACAGGTCTTCCTTTCATGCCTATGTTAATGGTCACAAAGTCATGCATAGAACACTTAAGTCTGTGTACATTTTAACGTCTATGCATATCTCACGTTAAGGCCAGATAATAAAGTCTGTGCACATTCTAAAGTCTGTGCATATTTTGGCCTTGCTTGAAAACATAGTCCGTGCAAGTTTGTATGGAGCGTCTCTCAAGTCTATGAATATCTGTCTAAGGTATGAACCAAGTCCAATCATGCTTTTGCTTCTTGCATTTTCAAGTCTATGCAAAGACTTATAAGTCCGCACAAATTTTTGTAAGTCCGTGCAAAACTTAAGTCCGTGCAAAGTCTCATGAGTTCGTGCATATCCGCATAAAGCATGAAGTAAGCCCGAACATGTGTTTGTTCGTTCCATGTCCAAGTCCGTGCATGTTTTGGTGTGAACACCAAGATCGTGCATGTTTTTGATTTGAACACCAACTCCGTGCAAGTTTTGGTTTGACCACCAAGTCCGTGCATACTTTTGGGCAGAACACCAAGTCTATGCTTGTCTTTGCTTTGATCACACGAAGTCCGTGCATGTTGTGTCCATTCATGTTCTAGCGCTATTGCAAACATAAGTTCATGCATATGTAGTCTGTGCATGTTTTTGCTCTTTGCGCTTTAAAGTTCATCTGCTTCTCAAGTCCGTGCACTTTCCTCAAAACTAAGTCCGTGCACGTTTGATCCATTCAACATGAAGTTCGTGCACCTTCCTCAAACCAAAGTCTGAGCACCTATTCTTTCCGACCAAATAAAGTTCGTGCACGATTGCTTCATGCATATGAAGTCCATGCACATTCTTCAATCTAAGTCCGTGCACGTTTGTTCCATTGAACATGAAGTCTGTGCACCTTCCTCAAGCCAAAGTCCGTGCATGTTCTCATCCTTGCAATTGCAAGTCCATGCATATTTCTGTTCTGAACATCCTTGCGTCCGTGCATTCTGAGTCCGTGCATATTTTAGTTCTGTGCAAAAACATAAGTCCGTGCATGTTTTGCTTCTTGTGATTGTTGAGTCCGTGCACATTTTGGTATAAACACCAAGTCCATGCATGTTTTGGTGTGAACACCAAGTCCGTACATGTCTTCTTGTGACTGTTGAGTCCGTGCACGTTTTGGTATAAACACCAAGTCCGTGCATGTCTTCTTGTGATTGTTGAGTCTGTGCACGTTTTGGTATAAACACCAAGTCCATGCAACTAAGGTCCATGCACATTTCATTCATGCGCGATGCTAAGTCCGTGCACATTTCTCTGGCAATGGCTAACAAAGTCCGTGCACACTTCTCATACATGCAATTCAAGTCTGTGCAATTTTTTCTCCATATTAGAAAATACCAAACTCTGTGCATCTTCCCCTTTTTGGACTAAACCAAGTCTGTGCACATTTTTCAATTCAAGTCCATCCACATTCTCTATAATACAAGTCCGTGCACATTTCTCTTATGCACACTTTGAGTCCGTGCATTTTTTATCTCGTGTATGAGGGAGTCCATGTTGGTCACAACAGCACAGTGATGTAAGTCTGTGCATGTTGTCATTTCTGCATATGAACCTCATACATACTAGTCATTAACATACCGTTTCAATGCTAACTAGGTGTTCGCTAAAATGACAGGGACCTCTTGAGAACCAGGAGTGGTGTTCGTAAAGCCTGAGGAGGGGCACGTGATCTGAGACACAAAGATTCTGTCAGGTGGCCAAGACTTTCCTGAAGCTTCCTGGCGGGAGTGTTCCCTACACACGCCTGGGGCGTGAGTACGGTGGTCCTAGATTGAAGCTATAAAACACTTCATAGGGCTCCCCGTCTATGGGCAAGCCGCTCAACTGGCTGAGGCTCCACAAGTCTAGTGACGTCTCGCCCTCCACCGTGTAAAAAGTGTTAGTCTCTACACTGAAGACTTCAATCATTCCGTAGCAGAGCCCCTTTGAAATGGAATAGTCATAGCGGGAGGCGTAGACGCTATGATAAATGCCGGCCCGAATAAGGAGTAGGGTGTAGTTGAATAATACATATTCGGTAAACTCTACGGCCCCTTCCCTGAAGTTGTGGGGGTCTTGGAGCTTCAACTTCCCGAACCATCCCAGCGCTAGCTCATGCTTAAATCTGACAGCCAGGCAGTCCAAAATGAATGGTTCTTCTCTGTAACCCCACTTCAGCAGAGCCAAGAACAAACCAGAGTGGTGTTGCTCACCCTGAACCCGACCATGTCCCATTTGGCTGGAGTAAAGTCGGGGGTTCTCACTAATTTGTCTTCTGTCGGCAGCACGGCCTCCAGCCCCAATACGGGTTCCCACTCGCGGGCTTCGCCCACCAAGTACATCAGGATGCTCCTAGGGACAACGTGTGACAAGCTGTCCAGAGCCTGTAGAGCTGCATGCTACATCACTTTCACAATCCACAGCTCTTGCCTCTCCCGAGACCGTGACTGCTTAAGGAAGCGAAGAAAGTGCCTGTCCTTCGGGAAAGCTCCCCTATAGCTCCCTGTAGTATGGTCAAAGGTGAAGCCTTTCTCAGCCCTGGCAAGCCTCTGAACGTCCATGCTCTCAATGTCTGAGCCTGAGGACTCGGCCAGTGCCGCTACCTCGGCATGATCTCGATCCAAATCTTCAACATTGAGCCATGTGACGGCTGGCACTGGAGGCGGAGGGACGCGTCTGGCACCAGCAGTAACAAGAGCAGAAGAACCACTCGGGGCAGCCATTTATCTGCAAAGTGCAATGAACAAAGATCAGAACAAACTGCAGGCAATGAGAAATTAAAACCATAAAGGGAGGGGAAGGTTCCACTGTAAGCAAAAGGGAGGAAACGAAAGAAGAAAGAAGCAGATTAAGACCCCACTGAACGGGTCTTCCCCGGCACGCCCTGAGGGGCCTTCACCGGCATGACCCCTGCAGCCTTCACCGGTACAGTCCTGGGTGCCCCTGCCTGGTACACCCCTTGGCCCTTCACCGGCACACCCATGGTGGCCTTCCCTGGCACACCCTGTGTGTCTCCACCGGCATGCCAGCACCTGGCTTCTCTCGGCATAGCCCAAGCGGCCTTCGCCGGCATGCCCATGAGGCTCCTCACCGGCACACTCCAGATGAGTTTCCCCGGCACACTATGTGTTTCGCCGGCACGCCACGTGCATTGCTCCCCGGCACAGCCTCGGTAAATGCCATTAAATGTCACGCAAGGACAAAACACAAGGGTGAAAATAAAGAGGTTATGATGCATGAAGATGATGGGAAATGAAGACCACAGGAGACCCTACTACATGCAAAGAGAACCAAACACTGACAATTTCTGACGAAAATTTGACAGAGTTTTCCCTAGGCCAGAGGCGTAAGGGGAAACACGGGTGCGTGCCCACAAGGAGTGACGGCCCCAGCAAAGTATCGGTGGGCCCCGCGGGGAGACACCAGAAGTCCTCAGTAGCTTATGTGTGTGTGCCTCTCCCTCTCGTCGGTACACCCTGTGAGGAAGCCTCCCCAGCACACCCACTGTGGCCTTCAGTGGTACACCCTTTATAGGCTTCCCCGGTACGCCCTCAAGCCCTTCCCCGGTACAGCCTATAGGTCTTCCCCAGCACACTACCGAAAGCCCTTCCCTGGCACGCTGCCTAAGCCGTCTTCCTCGGCACACTACCGAACGCCCTTCCCCGACACGCTGCCTAAGCTGTCTTCCCCGACACACTCGACATCTCTTCCTCCGGCATGACCGAGGTCCCCTACCCAGCACGATCGGCGACCGCATCCATGGTGACACCCAAAGGAGAAGAAAAGGGGGAAGGAAGAATAAGAAGGAATGAAGAAGAAGGAGGAGGAATGAAGAGGAAGAAGAAGGAGAAGAGAGAGAGGGGAAGGAGCCTAGGGCTCTGTCGCCCCCTGAAGGCGAAGAAAAGAGAAAGAAGAGAGAAGGAGAGGAAAAAGAGAACCGAGGAGAAGGAAGAGAGAAGGAAGGAGGGAGGGAGCCCTCCGTAGCAGCCTCTCACCCCGGCAGTGAACGAAGAGACCATGACGGCGGCAGCAATGGTGGTGGCGTCACTGACAAAGAAGAGAAGAAAAGATGGGGCACGACGAGATTTGGTCCTAACCCGAATCACACAATCACCTGGCGAAGTCAGATCGAGCGCAACATAGGTTTCCATGAAATCCGAATAAATTGTCACCTCGGTGACTGGCACGCCCTCGCACTAAATAGATCAAATAAACACCCCAACTAACAAACGAATGGAGCAATTCCGCAGAAATCCTTAGTGCGTCCACATCCCCTAGCTGTGCCTTCTGGCTCACACCGTGTCTGCGAATTATGGACGATGTCCTTTTCCCATCCCCTATAGAGGGAGCTGTCTTATTTATACTTATGTTATGCCTGTTGACGAATGTCTGCATGTTTGGATGAAGAAATGAATAATAATAATAATAGCATTATTATTATTTTTAGGCTGTCGCAGCCTGCTTCCCAATTTTAGCTTTCGCAGCCCGCTTTCTTGATTTTGGCCTTCACGGCTCGCTTCCCAACTTTGACACTTGTAGTCTGCTTCCTCAACATTTGGCTCTTGTAGCATGCTTCCCAACTTCGGCTCTTTGCAACCTGCTTCTCAACTTTGACTTTTATAGCTTACTTCCCAGCTTCGGCCCTTTGCAGCCCGCTCCCCAACTTCGACTCTTTACAGCCTGCTTCCCAACTTCGACACCTTGCAGCCCGCTTCTCAACTTAGGCTTGTAGCCTGCTTCCCCAACATTTTGGCTTCTGTAGCCCAATTTCCCTTGGCCTTCGTGGCCTGCTTCCCGATGTTGGCTCCCGTGGCCTGCTTCCCCGATCTTTGGCTCTCGTAGCCAACGTTTCTTAATTTTGGCTCTTGTAGCCTGCTTCCCAACTTTGGCTCCTTGCAGCCTACCTCACAATTTTAGCTTTTGTAGCCTGCTTCTCAATTTCGACTATCGCAACCTGCTTTCCTAGATCTGACTCGTACAATGCAATCTTGGCCCTCACAGCCTACTTCCTGCCCTTGCGGCTCTCTAATCTCCCAACTTCGGCTTCTATAGCCCGCTTCCCCAATTTGGGCTCTCATAGCCTGCTCCCAAATTTTGGCTTTTGTAGTCAGCTTCCCAATTTCGGCCCTTGTGGCCCACTTCCCCGGGTTCCGATTTCACAACCGGTACCCCCGGCGCATTAATGAACAAAAAGATTTCCTCCACTCTAGATCGGGTCTTCCGTCCGGCTAGAGAACAAAAAGACTCTCTCCACTCTAGATCGGACCTTCTATTCGGTCGAAGAATAACAATAAACCCATTCACTCTGACTCAGACCTTACGTCTAGCCAGAGGATAAAAGACCCTTCCTTTGACATGCACCCCGTGTCCGTGAATAAGCCACGTCAGTTCTCGACAGCCCGTCGACATTGATGAATAAATTTGTAACTCCTTTCACCTTTGATTTGGACCTCCCGTCTAGATCATTGACTGAACAAACTCTTCTCTCCATCCCTTCGGGTGGTGATTACCCCTTTGATTTGGACTTCCCGTCCAGGTCATTGATTAAACAAACTATTTTCTCCATCCCTTCGGGTGGTGAATACCCCCTTTGATTTGGACCTCCCGTCTAGATCATTGACTAAACAATCTTTTCTCTCTGTCCCTCCGGGTGACGAATACCCCTTTGGTCTGGACCTCCCGTCCAGATCATTGACTAAACAATCTTTTCTCTCCGTCCGTTCGGGTGATGAATACCCCTTTGATTTGGACCTCCCATCCAGATCATTGACTAAACAAACTTTTCTCTCCATCCCTTCAAGCGACGAATACCCCTTTGATTTGGACCTCCTGTCCAGATCATTGACTAAACAAACTCTTCACACCGTCCCTTCGGGCGACGAATACCCCTTTGATTTGGACCTCTCGTCCAGATCATTGACTAAACAAACTTTCTCTCCGTCCCTTCAGGTGGCGAATATCCCTATTAATTTGGGCCTCCCGTCCTAGTCATTGAATGAACAAACTCTTCCTTCGTCCCTCCGGGAGATGAAAAATTCTTTCGAAGGAATAACCCTTCTCTCCGCCCTTGCAGCTTGCCTTCCGACAACTTTGGCTTTTACAGCCCGCTCTCCAACGTCTGTCGACTTTATGGCTTACTTCCCCAACTATTGGCTTCTATAGCCCGCCTCCCAACGCTCTTTGGCTTTTCTAGCCCATTTTTCAAATTTTGCCTCATGTGGCCCGATTTATCGACTTCAACTATTGGCACTCGAGCCAACAGCTCTTCACCATTGGCATCCGTACCAACAGCTATCCAAAGTTGCTATAAAAAAAGAGAAGAAAAAAATAAGAAAAGAAGAACTCCCCTCCTTTTAGAAATTTCATCCTCGAAATTCAAGGAGCTAACAAGTGAACAAGGGAAGAACAACCCAAATGCTAGCTAAGCTCTCCAAGCATCAACCAAAAGCTCGAACACCTACCATAACCACACGAAAACACTAGATCACGATTCTCAAAAAATATAATTCAGAGGAACACTACCAGACCATGATCACAAACAAGATCATCATGCTCCAGATCTCAGGGAAAATCGATCCACAGAACGAGCACAATACACCAAGGAACACAAGTCTGACACCTCTGAAACAAGGCAACATCGCTATCGTCTCACAAGGAAAGGAGACACGATCCATGCCACGAAAATAACCACCAACAACACAAGCATCAGCTCTTCACGAGGAAGATAAATATCTCAGCTGATTGCTCAAACCATCAGCTTCTGCGCCATAACGAACAAACGAAACTGGCACACAGAATGCCAATGATAGCACTGGACCACAAACACAATCAAGTCAGTCCTTACTTAGACATTACATCTGATTCGAGTAGCATGCTAACTCTACCACAATAGAAGAGTACGACACAACCAATCGACAAGATCACGGTCCACATAATGCCAAATTCAGACTCACATGGAACTTATCCCACGCTGAATACAACCAACAAACCAACAACCAACTTCCATAACACCTGTAGAATCTTGGCTCCATTCCCAACATAGAACCACAGGACACAACTGCAAGCTAGGTCACATCAAGGCACAATCACAGCTGAACACACGGCTAAAGAGGGCTAGCCACATACAGCTTACCAACAAGGACCCAAACAACATTCGAAAAAAAATGCATCTCTTGGACCACAATCACGTCCCGAGAGCACAACTTCCAAGAAATGCATATCAAGAAAGGGTGCTCAATCAACATATTTGTCAATATATTTCCCCAATTCTCAAAACTGCTAGTGCCAACAACCACAAAGCCACAAGCAACTGCACTACAACCAACAACATCAAGGCACATATACAACCAAGACGAAGACATATTGAGGCAACAATCCTCTCGCGGCCGGCCAGAATCTTCCAACCAACGATCCTCGACCAATGGGTAATAAACCCACACGCTTTCGCTGCGCACTCTACACAACACACAAAGGTAAAACAAACAACTTGGCATCCGCATCTCAACACACCTCTCAGCGCCATCGCAACTCACGAACTGCAATGTACCATGCCTCGTGTACCGATCCTACTTACAGTCGATCACAAATCACCATAGTGTAAATCATCGTGTTAAGAGTCACAGCATAAGCCACCAAGAATACCAATCTCAGCTTATCCACACATCCTGGAACGATTACTGAACCTCCACAGCACAACAACCACCAAACACGACATGCCGAACATGGTGCACAACGGCCTCCAACACACAAACTAGGTCCAAAGCTAGGCCACCATCGAAACAAGAGCAGATCAGGTTCAGAATAAACACAGTCCGCACATAAGTAGACACAGGATAAAGGCTTCACCAAGACAGCACTTAGCTCTGGAAGATGCCACAAACTGAATGAGAAAGATCAAGCTTGTCTAACAACAGCTCACCAAGAAGGTAAATCCTAGGTTCGCTCGAGCACTCTCTCAACGAGGCATCCAAATGACCACCTCAAAACTCAACCTTAACACCTCAGGGACTGACCAGACCTCAAATGAAATGGCCAAAACAACATAATCTCCTTAGGAGAACATGCACAACCATCATAGAGCCCATCAGCCACTTGAATAAGCCATGGAAAAAGTAAACACTGCACTACAGATTCACATCTGTTGGTAAATTTTGCCCAGCGTAGCAGAACCAAGAACAAAACCATAACAAAAGAACACTCTCCATCATATCCCGATGAGAGAAAAACCATCTCGCACAGTGCCACCACAACACAGGCAAGCACTCACACAAAAAGTAAAGCGGTACAGAAAACATAAAACCTATGCCAACTGCCGACTGTATTGGACCTTACAGACTTTGAGCACTGTAATATCTCGAATTCCCATGTACTTCTACACATCCTTTACAACACACTCGCTCTGATACCAACTGTGATAACCCAACATCCAGGCTCAGGTAAACCCAAAACCACTTGGATCCTGAGAGGCCTCCCAAGAGCTGTAAGGCTCCGAAGGGATAAAAGGAGTGTGCGAAGATGTATAAGAGTACATTGAACTTCCAGATAAGGCAATAAATGATTACTATATTTGATTAGGATTGCTAAAATAGTAGAAATAAAACTTTATTTTCCCAACTATAATTCAATTCAACATATCTGATACTCTGAGGGTAAGAACAGTGAGTTATAGATTGTCATCATTAAAACAAGAGGTGCACAACAACCTGACTCGACTACATCTTCCTACTGAAAAGGTCCGTAAGTGGCCGAAAAGCTGCCTAGCTAGAGCAAAAGTACTTCGAGTGGTGACCCACTCGATGAGGATGCCATGCATATACACAGAGCAGACCTGGTAGCATGAATCATAGTGCCGAAGGCCGTGTCAGTGGAAAACCTAGGTGACCCGACTAGAGTACATCTTCACAGCAGAGAGGTCCGTAAGTGGCCAAAGAGTCACCCAGTCAGAGTGAACGTACACCAAGTAGTAACCCACTTGGCGAAGGGGCCACACGTATGCGTGGAGCGGGTCTAGCAGCACAAAGCACAGTGCTGAAGGCCAAATCAGATGAAAATCGAGCAATTCAACACAGTTCTACGCGTGCCAGAAACTACTCGAAATCACAAATTAGGACTGGGAAGTGATGAAATCTACACTTTGAGGCTACTCCATCAAACCCTAAGCTGCACTAGACGTCGGGCTTCCGTTGTGGCCGATTCTGAGGCAACGAAGCAAAATTACGGGAGTGCCCCTCAGAGTCGGTGCCTCCCTCTCTCCTCCAGTGAGTTGGCGACCCTTCTCCTCTATTGAATCGGTGTAGCATGGGGCATGGCTGAGTCAGCACCCCTTTGTTTCCTTCATTGGATCGATGCTCGTCATCCTTATGGGGTGGTGCAGTGGGTCGATGCAGGGTTGCCCATCTCCTTGCCCATCCGATCCCCTATTTCAGCAATAAGAAGGGGCTTACCTTCGAGCGCCACAGAGAAGAGAAGAGGACGAGTAGAAGGGTAGAACACAGAAGAAGAGAAGGAAAAAAAAAGAAGAACAAGAGAGCAACGAGAGGAAAAGATACATAGAGAATAGTGAGAGGGGGGTCTACTAGGTGGGTCTCTGCTGTATAGGAGGCCAAGGGGGCCTAGAGCTTCTTCCTCTGTCTCCGATTTCTATTCTACACTCTTGTACTTCTCTCATTATGGAAATGGAATAAATGCTGCTATCTTTCATTTTCGATTTCTATGCCTATGTGTTTACATTTCGATGTTCGATATTCTTATCAGCTATTATAAGTTCTTATCAGTTCTTTAGTGTTTTGTTTTTTTTGTTAGTCATCGATAGTCTCCATTTCTCTACTAAATAATGAGGCCTTTGTCCCGACCGTGAGGAGGCCGTTCAAGGGCTATATCCACATCCGCGATCCTTTGATTGTTCGGGAACCTGTAGCCTCTCGCTCTAAGCCCAGATGCTAGAATGGCCCTTGGCCACACCCGACGGGCGACAGTGAGATCCCTTCCCCGGGATGCGACACGGGTTTCACCGTCTGCTCCTACCTAAGTGTTTACGAATATGCTCGAATGGCAACTGTATGCATATAAGTATATATGTCGCACTGATGTATGATACAAGAGCATGCTCTCCGTAGGAGATTGCCATATGCCCTTTCACCCATTGCCATTGGGTTGTAGGGGCATTGGCTCACTCCAAGACAAAGTCTGGATTCTCAAATTATCTGTAATATTATTTAGTTTATTCCTTCATCAGATTTTTTTTGTTTGTCACCATCAGCTCCGCTGGGTGCTCGATAGATGGTCCATGGGGACTTCGTTCTCTGGAAGCGTCCCCTCGGCCTGAAATCAGATCATGGTCATCTGTTATACCGACCGCTCTTTCACTGCACGTTCGAATCCATTACCAGGGAGGGGAACATTCCCGCTACTGATTTTCTAGTCCATTGATTCTGAACCACCCTAGGTTTTCAGAGATCTACCCAATTATCATATGACCTCTTGAGAATCCTCCTCATGGGTGAACAATGAAAGTCACCCAGGTGATGACATGAATGATCGGTGTCTCGAGGTTCTGATCCTGGATCATTAGGGGCCCTCAGCAAGCTAGTCCTCAGGGTTCCCACATCCATTCTGGGTCATGAGATCACTGCGTTGTCTGGCCTCTCATTAATTATGAGTCTTACTCCGGGGTTTCCCGTGTGTGGGCTCAATTTTCCCCTTATGATCTTCTGAGTAAGGGGAGATGCTGCCCAAATCTTCTCAGATTTGTTTCGACTAAATGCTTTGATTGAGTGTCTTCCATTTAAGTCTGCACCAAGTCAATACTTTGATGTTTGGAATGATGTTATATGGATGGCCATGGGTGATGTATCTTCAAATTCTGTGTACCCGTGCCCGAGTACGAACCTCGCACGGATGATGAACTATGGAATAAAGAGCATTAAGAACTTTAATGTAATAATCATTTGTTATTTGTCACCCTCCCCATCCCTTCAAAGTTTAGGTGAGTCATGCAACATGGCAAGTCAGCAGCCTCCTCTATAATCCATGGCTAAGATCGGCCTCTCCCTTTAATCTCCCTAGGATAACACCAAATTAGAGTCCTCTATGTTGAGTCCTTGGCTCCCCAGACCGACCTCATAGCCCTCTAGCAGTTCCAGCAACTTGCTCTGTATCGTCCCATCCTCAGAAAAGCCCCCCTCTCCTTGAATCAGTGCAGGGTGTAGTGGGTCGGCGCAAGAAGAAATCCCTTGGAGCTGACTCACCTGCCCCTCTGTGTGGGATGGAGTTAATCGGTGCCCCTTGGCGCCGACTCACATCCTCTCTCTCTCTTCCAAAAACCCCACGTCGATCCATTCTTCTCCCTTACATACCCATTCACTAAAGGTGTTGACTCGCCCTCACTGTCTCTCCTTGGTGCTGATTTACCTCCTAAAGGAGCCGATTCGCCACCCTCTCGGCCACGTAGACATCTTGAGAGCCCAGAGTCGACCCCCAGCATGCATAAACACCTTGAGAGCCCCTCGAGTGCATGGCCCATAGCTGTGTTATGAATAAATAATAAGGCTAATAATGAGATCAATACCAAACTCTTCGATGAATGGTTCTTTTCATGTTCATACATTCACTTGCATACACATATGTATATATATTGCATACGTATATGCATGTACCAATGTAACTATCATTGCCTGCCTATCTCGATCTCCTGGTATATCAAATGGTGATTTGTAGAAGGCCAGATTAGGTCTGACTGAAAGCTCTCACTATGCGTGATGGTGGTCTTCGGACCTATATTCTCCGCCATGTACCTGAAGTCGGGTGAATCAATATGATCACACAGCGTGTTTGGACATATGATTAGATCTTGTATTGCACAATATCACCTTTAATTCGCATATACTCATGCACTCATTCAGCCCCAGCGGTACTTTATCTTGGCAATTAATCAAGGGTTTTCCTCTTACCGGACGATGAAATTAACGTCATAACATTTATGGTATGACGGACTGCCGATCCCGATAGGGACTTCACATTCATCTAACCAAGTCAGATTGAGCACACAATAAATTCACCACGCATGTGACTAGCACGCCTACGCAACAAATGAATAAATCTAATATATCTAACAAATATCAATTAATAAATAAATAAATAGAATATTAAAAAGATCCATTCCCACAAGCTGGCATGCCCGGTGGGACTCAGTCTCCTTTCATCTCTTTGCCAAGATAAATGGGCCCTGCGGTCCTCCCAAAGATTGCTGATCGTTTGTTTGTTTCTGTGATTATAGGAAGAAATGATGGCTATTGGATTTGCTGTGTTGACTTTCGGCCCCGCGATCGTGGCTAGTCATACTGTCTCCGGGTACCTGGTGGTACCGACCGTGTTTAGCACCTTCTGTGGTTGACTTCCCCAATTTCTTGGGGGCAGCCTTCGCTGACATGCTGGAGGTCGAGGCTCTAGAGCTGATCGAGGAGATCATCAACAAGAGGCCCCGGGTTGCCAACACCCGAAGCTGCCAAGGCCTGTCAAGTGGCCGAATCCAATTAACAACTTGCATGGTCCGCCATGTAGCTCAGGTGGCTTGCCCCGCCCACTACAACAAGCCTAGAAGCCGCCGCCAAGGAAGCTTCCAAAGGAAAGTTGCCACTCCTGTCACTGGACGACTGTTCACATCAGGCTAGTCTATTCTTATTAGGGGTGTCCGCGACTTCCTAGACGGGCGTGATGCCCAAGTAAATCCGAACCGTGTGATCCCCACCATACCTGTTTATAACTCCTTTGAAGCGCTATCTGGGAGGAGAGTTGAGAAAGAGGAAGCTGGCTGCCAAGGCCAAAAGGAGCTGGCCCCAAGGCCAAAGATATTCAAGCAAGTGTGGGTCCCTAAGAAGACCCAGCCTGTTTGTCGAAGTGAACCTATCCGCTACTACCCCGAGCCTGCTAAGGCAAGGAAGAAGAATGAGAGGGGCTTGGCCCCGAGAAGAGAGCAAATAGCCATGGACCCTCCATGCCGTATTGCCTTCAGTGCCTGCGCCCGACAAGCCAACATTCCTACAGTTGGGAGAAGATTCGAGCAACCCGCTAGGAGAGCGCGGCTAACCTATATCCCTCCGATGGGAGGTCGACAATTGTCCCTAGTCCTCCACCAAGGACAAGGTCAAGAAGAGATGACCGATACGGTCAAAAATTATTTCAGGGGTCTGGGAAACCCCTCTTTAGGCTAGTAATGACTGCTTCAAGTAGCTATGGCTGAGGAAGAAGACTATTTGCCGATGGCAGCTGAAGAAGAAGAGGAAAGAGGCATGACATTATCTGTTTATGACAATGGATATGAGGACGGCCCAGATTACAAGCTCGATGATGCCCTTCCAAACAGAAGGAGAAAAAAAGAATCTCTGTGTTTAAAAGACTGACTTTCCTTGGCCGAACAAAAAGGAAGGTCTGCAGATAGAAGAAAAAGTTGCATGTCTTTGCCTGCAACATGGCTGGAGTGGCCAGCAAATACAGGAGTCTGCTTGAGGAGCCCCAAGAACTGGCCTGATTGTTGTGTCCCTGGTTTTGATGATGACAAATTCATTATCTTATGATTTCGATGATGACAAATTCATTATCTTAATAGTTGCTTGTGCTTGCGTAGTAGGTCCAAGGACTCATTCACACACTTGCTGTCCACCCCATTATCGTGTCACATCACTAGGGGTCGCTCCAACACCCATCCACCACATTTCCCCTCCCATTTACCCCCATTTCCCATCGCCTATTACCAACCTGCTCATGCCAGTTCACAGGCAGCAGTAAAGGACCGGGTTGCAGTGTCTGCTCCGCCATCACCACGAGATTCCAGAAGGCAAGCCATATACCAGTGGAAAGTTTGTCCAAGTAGCTTTGCCGGCGAGGTGGTCCCGCCTCCATCCGACGTCTGTGCTGTTTGGAGGGGCAGATCTCCCTAGACTGTGCACTCTGTCTCCTACAGACAGCTAGAGGCAGCTTGCAAAGCTCCCATGACCATCCCTCTACGATTCATGGAGTGGCTCTTGGCTGAGGCGAGCTTCCCCATGTCCACTACCAGCCCCAAGAAGAAGGTGGTTGATCGGGCCCTGGAGCACTTCATTCTAGCCTTCGTCCCTGAACTGCGCAGATTAACTCCAGCAGTACCAAGTCGGACCCCCGTCACTCTTCTACTTCCTGCACTCTACTCTGACCTCCTCTTGGAGTCCCATTAGTTCCTGTTTGAAGAGGACATCCCCATGGTGGCAACAACAGCAGCCTCGCCTTCGTTGTACCTCGGGAGAGTTCGTGGCAGTAGTTTTCTAGGGACCCTATGGTTCAGGGTACTGCACACCCAGTCTCCGACTACAAACTTGAGCCCAAGTGCAGACACGACCTCGGCTGTTCCTGTGAGATTTCTGACACGCCCTTCGGAGGTGGTCACCTTCATTCAGTCCCCTTCACGTCCCAGGAAGCACAAAGTCATTTGCCCACCGGAGCACCCTGTACCGATCATCTTCCCCAGCCTGCGCCAACAGTACTCACCAGAATCAGGTTGGACCCTGTCCCACTATTCTATTTTCCACCCCCTACTTTGACCTCTTTTTCTGAGCTCCGTCAGTTCTTTCTATAAGAGGGCTCTCCCACGAGTACGTTGGCGCCATTCCCACCACAATCCGATGGACCAGCTGAGCGTACGACCCCAACAAATATCTCTCTCGTCAGCCAGAATTGTCACCTGTGCAGCTCCGCGAGATTTGGTTGCCCATCTTCGTCTGAGCTAGAAACATGGAGACTCCTCATCTTGGTTATTCTCAATTCGATCAGCTTTCCAGCGACACCAACCCCCCCTCTGTCGGACATCCCAGCAGAGAGTTCTGCCTCTGACAAGGCGCAAGTTGCAGTTAGCTAGAGCAGTGACTCAGTCTGCGCAGGCTGGGTACCGATCTCCTTTAGCCACACCGATTCCCCTCCCCCGCCTGGCCGACAAACCGCCCCTCCCTACATAGAGGTAGTTTTAATTGTAATATAAATTAACCCCCACCCTGAGATCCCCCATCTGTGTGAGACGCAGTGCGGTAGTTCTCTGATTTTCAAGTTAGAGCTGCTCCGACGCATCGTGCGGGTCATTACCATGCTTCCCCGCTTGCCTCTTCTCCGGCTGGGATCAGTGTTTTCACGCCGATCAGGTGAGCACTTGGTACACCGTTGCTGGTTTTACATTTGCTTAGTTTAGTATCACTGCTAAGCTACCCGTCGGACGGTGAGGCGAGTGCCCAGTCCCGAATTTCCATCACATTGAGTGACCACCGTGGAGTGAGTTGAGAGAGCGCCCCTAGAACCCACGCCCTTGGGGTGCTGGCCGCCCGTGAGATTGGGCATCCCAGGCCCCTTTGGGGTTCAGCCCAGTAGTAGCCAAACCCCCGGAACGATGAGGTCCTACCTCAAACTCTTCCCTCCATCACCAGTTTAACTCTCGGTAAAAGCGTGTGCTATGCGGGTACGCCCACTCGAGTGAGCCGACGGTATCGTTGCATTGCTTGCGGATCTAGGTCCAAGGGGCACCAGTCTAGTGGCTAATCACCCCAAGGTGGTGTCTCATTAAATTAGTATCAGAGCAAGTTTTAGACTTGTCTCTACTAAGTCTAGTCCTAGGGCAATTACATCGGTGTCATCCCCTTCCCCGCCCAAAACCATGGACCTCACTCGACATACCAATAACTACCACTTCAGGTTTATCATGCCAGAGTTACCCCGCTTCGATGGATCTCGCGATCCTTGTACATTTATGAAATGGGAGACTTCCATGGACAAATATTTTAACCACTTCTACCTATCTGAAGATGGGAAGGTGTGTATCGCCAAGCAGGTGCTCGGTCCCCATGTGCAGGAAGAAATAAATAAATCTAAATGTATACGATAAATAAACAAAAGGGAAAGATGTGTAATAAAAAAGATAATAATAATAATAACGATAATGACAAATAAATAAGAAGAGTCACCCAAAAAGGATGCACAAAAGTATATAAAATTATTTAATTAAAATCCCAGATAGTAAAAATGCTGGGGTCCACATTGCAGCCTCATCTCTCCCCGTGACCCGGTGCCAAAGGAACAATAATGTTGCCTTCGTAGTCCGGGTCTGAGTCTAGGGAATTATCATAGCATGGCCATGACCTGACCTTTCTATGGGCCGACATTCCGATCAAATCGGACCTGCTTCCCAGGCCGGGCCCCTTCCGAGCCATCATTGAAATTGTCGTGAACTCGGCAGATATTTGAATAGATTTATCTCGATTTTCCGTCGCATTTCTATTGCAGACCTTCATCCGAATAAGAAAAGATCCGTGAGTGACTGACATGACTGACGACTCGCATCCCGATGTGGACCCTAGTGCGATTTATTCCTCCCTACTCTCGCGCAGTTAGTATTAGTTCTCTTAGGCCGCAGGGCCTTTAATTTTGGCAATTAATCAAGGGTGTTCCCTCGTATGGGGGATGTAAATGACGTCATGACCTTTATGGCGCGATGAGATTTGGTCCCGACCCGAACTACACAATCACCTGACGAAGTCAGATCGAGCGCACCATGGGCTTCCACGAAACCCGAATAAACCATCACTTTGTGACTGGCACGCCTACGCACTTAATAAACCTAATAAAACCAACAAACGAATATACTCAAATAATTTAACAAAAAGTGCGTCCACAGGTCTGGCACGCCCGGTGGGACCAATCCACCCTTCATCTCTTTGCCGGAATTAAGGACCCTACGGCCCCCTTCTTGTAATACTAATTGCACTATTTTTTACAAATGCAGGAAAATCGCACTTTGACACCGACAATGGTGGCCACCTTCGGTTCCCAGCCTGTCGAAAACCATGTCAAGGGCGGCTACCTCACCGTCCCCCTCAACTTTGGGAGCTTCCCTCCCGTGGTTGGCTTCCCCAACTTCTTTGGGGTGGCCTTTGTCAACATACTAGACGTGGAAGCATCCGACAAGCTCAAGGCCAATGCTCCCACCCGAGGGGCTATTGAAGCTGCTGCTGGCTAAGCTCGAGCCAAGAACAACGATGACGTCTCAGCCAAGACGTTGAGCTGCAACGTGCACCATGTGCACCAGACTGCCGGCCCACCTCACCAGGGATCGGCATCTCACCGGAGGAGGCTCCGGAGGAACAATGTTGGCGCTACCTTGGGGCGTCAAATCTCCAACTCTGGGAGATCCATGACTGTCTGGGGCTTCCGAGTCCACCTTGATGGATGGAGGTCTGAAGTGATTCCAGACAGCATCGTATCGACCGTTCCAGTCCGCAACTCCTTCCAGGGGCTGGAGAAGATGAAAGAGAAGGCGATGCCCACCGCCCCGGCCGTAGCACCGAAGAATACGTCGATCCACAAGCTGACTATGCTCAAACAAGTCTAGATTCCCAGGGAAGCCCAGACCACTACACCTGCTCGAGTGGGGCCCATCACCATCTGCCCGAGGAGAACCTGACGAAATGAAGGGGTCGAAGTGAAGATCCCGATCTTCCAGCCGGCAGTTACTGCACCGGCTCCACCGGAGAATGTCCACCGCCAGCCCCGCAGGTGCCATCACCAGGCCGCCCGCCCACCCAGCACCCATGGATTACACTCCTGTTGCCGCCATCGGCACGCAATCATCGGCTGCTCTCCCTGACCAAGAATGGGAAGGGACCGAGCAAGCCATGAGAAACCATTTACGCGGCCCGAGGACCACTCCTTTGGGTCGTCAAAGACTATTGGGGACAATGACCTCCACTTTCCAGGATGAAGAAGAGACTCGATCGGTGCCTAGTGCAGAGTGGAGGAACCAGCCAGAGGAGATGCGCCAGTCCCCTTTGCGGGAGGAAATGCCGCCCCGACGATTGGTTTTCGACAGATTGGTGTTCCCGAATAGGCCGTCAAGGAGGATGGCGAAGAGGAACAAGAACTGGAGGGTTTACGCCTGCAACATGGCGGGAGTCTTTAGTCGATATGGTGCTCTACCCACAGACCCTGAGGAGGTAGCCAGACTCATCACTAGACCTCGTCCTCTCACTAGAAGAGGGAGAGCAGCAGGCGAGATAGCACCGGTGGGCACCGAAGAGACCTCTCATGAAGAACCCTCTATGGCCCTGGCTGCCAATGTTATCACCACCATACTCAAAAACCACTCATCTTAATCAACCCTCCTCAAGTGCCATGTGAAGAAACACATGTGTCTTCAAAACCTCAGTCAGGACAGGAGCACCCTTTGGTCCTCCTTAAGCCACCTCAACCAAAATCTATCCCTTCTCCCTCTCTTGTTGATTCTGGAGACGATTCAGCCTCCCTCTCATGCCTTTTCAGATCTCCAGCTCCCTTGCAGCTCATCCGCCTAAAACCTTTGGAGCTAGATGATCCGAAGGAAGCTTTGGTGAATGTCACTCTTCATTACCGCATCATTCCCCCGTCCCAAAGGCCATCCCAGCCAAAGGAAGGGGTTAATTCTCAAGGTCCTCCTGTAGAGTATGACATTTTCCAACATCTAGATAGGACCCCTGCTAAGGTTTTCATATTGGAGCTCCTTAAGAAGTCTCTGTCACATAAGGCCACTCTGCTTCAATTCCTCCAAAAGATCATGGTCAATGAAGACCTTCTGACAAGTGGTGTGACTGAGGCCATCATGGCCCTTACATGTGGACCATCCATCTCATTCTCGGATAAGGACTTCGCTTTGCCAGAAAGCAGGTCACTCCCGCTGTGCCTCACAGTCTCTCTCAATGGAGTCAAGGTCGATTCTGCCCTCATTGACATAGGAGCTTCAATTAATGTGTGTCCCATGAATACCATCCAAAAAATTGGCTTCCAGGAAGAGAACCTAGAAGGGGTGTGCACCACGATTTCAGCATATGACAATTCAAAGAGGTGTGCTAAAGGAAAGGTGACCCTGCAACTCAACTTAGGTCGAATGGTCAGTACATCCGACTTCTTTATCTTTGATGTTGACCCTGCATATAAAGCCATCTTAGGACAGCCATGGATTGAGCAAACCCTCGGGATCCCATCAATAGCCCATCAATGCTTCAAGTTTTCTTACAATGGTAGAGTGATCAAAATCAAGAGTATCCCATTGGTGAAAACTCTCAATGCTATCACTTCAGAGTAGATCCCCTTCATGACCATTCCAGATAAGGGCAAGAGGCCCGTGCTCTCCATAGAGGGTGTCGTAGGGGCCTCCGCCTTAAGTCCACCTGATTCCCCCTTCCTTCCTCAGCCAATCACACATTCCAATATCCCCCTAGGAAAAGGGTGGGAGATCATGGCCAGAATGGGATTTACCATGGGTAAAGGTTTAGGTCACCTCGAACAATGGCCCATGCATAGAAGGAGGCTTAAAGTTGCTAAAGGTCGTGTAGTTTTGGGTTACTCTCCAGAAGAGCCATCTAAGGCTACTCAAGGTAAGGGTTTGGTTTACAGTCGCTTTGTTATAAGACCAGTTCAGCCAGGAACTCGGCCGGAGCTGAGAGAAAAGTTTGAAGTTTCTTAAAGAAAGGAAATCCCACCCGATTACTCACTCGAGGAGGACTTTGGCCTTCTCTCCCTCTTCCATCTCGATAAACCCCCTGATGAAGTTTCCCTCTTGGGTATCTTCCTCGCTTTAAACAGGCCTATGCCAGTCCTTTTCATTCCCTTCCTATTCCACCCACCATTCCCTCTACTCCTCACCTATCCGGTCATGGGGCAATCCACCCATAGGGTTTGTACATTCACCCATGACCACCAAAAAAAATGCTGATTCTCAAACATGGGCCTACGAGCTCACTATTGAACAAACAACCTCCTTGGAAAATGGATCCCAAGGCCAAGGGCTGACACTTTCCACCTTAAACTCCCTTCCACAAGCTCCTCTTGTACATAGTAGAGTAGAGTCTAGATCGAGTCAAGGTCTGTACATAGCGTCCTTTCCTTCCAGAAAATCTAGTGTCCGTCAGGTTCCCGCGCGTTACATCAGCCAGTTGGCTGATAAATGCCCACAGCTCTATCAGGTCTCTGAATTTACATCTACTCCCATTCCCCTAGGGCAGTCGAACTAGAAGGATCTTCAGTAGGTGACGATCTAGGGGTATATCCCTTGGAAGAAGACACTGAAGAAGAAGAAGAAGAGCCATTAGAAGATAGTAGTGATCCTATAGCTTCCTTCGTCATTGGAACTAAGGAATTTGATCAACCTAATGTTTCCATTGATGAATCCACCAAGGAAATCAATCTCGGCACCAAGGACGATCCAAAGATCATATCGATAAGTGCCAATTTGATTGATGAGGAGGAAGCTGCTCTTATGGAAATTCTCAGAGAATTTCCCGATGCTTTCGCTTGGCCCTACGAGGACATGCCAGGTCTAGACCCGTCTTTGGTTGAACATCGTTTGGTCATGAAGCCCGACATCAGTAAGTGAGTAGGAGGAAGGGAGGAGAACTCTCAAGAGTGGGTGGCGCACTGGGCATGTTGGAGTGACTTGGCCGATCGATAGCCTTAGCCCTAGTTACTGCTCTTTGTAACCTCAGGTGCGGCCAATTGATGGCCTTAGCCTCAGTTACCAATCTCATTATGTAACCTTAGGTACATTCGATCGATGTTCTTATCCCTAGTTATTGTTCTATGTAACATTAGGTGCAACTAATTGATGGCTTTAGCCTCTATTAGCATTCTCATTACGTAACCGTAGGCAAGGTCAATCCTCACCCTTAGCCTCGATTATAACTCTATGTGACCTCATGTGTGGCCAATTGATTGCCTTGGCCTTGGTCATCACTCTAAACATAATCTTAGGCAATGTTGATTCTTGGCCTTAGCCTTGATTACCACTCTACGCGACCTTAGGTGCGTCTAATTGATGGCCTTAACTATGGTCATCACTCTAAACATAACCTTAGGCATGACCAATCAATGGCCTTAGACTTAGTCACCACTTTATGCAACCTCAATTGTGACCAATTAATAGTCTTAGCCTCGGTTGTTACTTTAAACATAATCATAGGCATGGCCGATCGATGGCCTTAGCCCCAGATTATCTCTGCTTGTGTCATTATAGGTGTGGCTAATCGATGGCCTTAGCCCCGATTATCGCTTAATACATAGTCTTAGGTACGACCGAGCCGTTGGCCCTAGCCCTAGTTATTGTTCTTTAGGCGTGGTTGAACGACTACTTTAGCCCCAGTTATTGTTCTCTACCTAACCTTAGGCACGGCTAAATGACAGAGCCATGATTGTCTCTCATGGGCTTGGCTAATCGATGGCCTTAATCCCAGTTATGTTTTGCATGGCTACCCTAAGCCCATACGAGAAATGGCCTCAGCGAAATCACAATGATCCACACAAGAGTTGGGCCCAGAACAAAATAGCCTTTCATATTAATGAATAAAGCTTAGAAAAGTGGGCCAGGAGGCTGAGTACAAGGGAAGAACAAAAAATAAAAATATCAGGAGAAGCATCACGGATCTAGGGGGCACTTGAAGTCCTCCTCGTTCACCTCCGAATACTTCAGCTGAACTATGGTGAATGCATTTCCACATCTCCTGGCAAGCCCCGATAGAAGTATGCATGATGTCTGAGTGAAACTCGAACAACCCCTTGTACTCCATAAGGACCTCCTTTGAGGTAGTCTTAAATGTTTGCATGGCATTCCAATTGGCCTCATCTAGCTGCCCCTCCTGCTCCATTACCCGATCAAGAGCCTTCTTCATCGACTTTTGGGACTAGGCCCTCTCTCCTCCCGAACATCGACAAGCTTAGCCTTCTATTCCTCCTAAACCCTAGAGAGCTTGGCCTTTAGGTCCTTGGCCTCCTTCCTCACCTCCAACTCTGCCTTCTTGTAATCTTGAGCTTGCTCCTTGGGGATCCGGAGGGCGGCTAAGGCATCATTTAGGTCGGCCTGAGGTGAGCAACAAGTGGGGGCAAAAGACTTCACCGTTGTGTTGAGTAGCTACCACAACACAACATCAAAAAGCATGGATGATGACATACGTGTCATCTCGTCATACTCAACTAAGAGCATCAGGAAACACATCAACTCTTTGATCATGATCCTCTTCCCCCTTCGCTTTGCTAAAGGCTCGGAAGCCCTGGCCTTCTCTCTCAGAGGTGCCTTTAAGGCAGAGCATGGCCTAGACTAGTGAGAATGCCCCTTCTGCTTCTTTAGGGCAGGGGTTGCCTTAGTACCTCAAATGCCGCTAGGCATTTCCCTCTGGTACTAGTGAGGATCTCCTCCAGGCATAACTCCATCTCAACTGTGCCAACTACAAAACAAAAGACATGAGGCTCAGTGAGAACTCAAGGCACTAAGGAAAAAGCTTGAGAAGCTCATCATCGAGAATGCCTCCACTAGCCTCATCTGATAATGTGTGGGGCCTAGGACCAAGCTCAGACCAATACTTTAGAAGGATGCCCAAGTCATGTGGCACCCCCTGCAGTAAGATGGTGATCATGGCCCTATCCAATGACAACAAGAGTGCTTTGCCCTACAAAGGATCGTCGCCCATCCAGACCGTTAGGAAACCCCAAGTAGATCCGTCCATCCTCTCTGTGTATAAGAATCGACTCTTCTCGCCATGGATAAAGCTTGGCCTGTGATGCAAGTGGATGCTCGTCGTTAAAAACACCACGCACACAATTTCAAAATTTCGCACTCACACACAATAAAATTAAAATTTGTATCATAATCATATCATCATGTACAAAGTCATCTCATGAGTACATCAGGCCTGACCCTCTAGCCTGTCGCTGTCCCCTGCCCCTCCTGCCTCTTCGATGGCGGGGCCATCGCAGAGCTGGTCTCCTCCTCTCGCTGGCGCCATAGGCGTTGCTCGTCCTCCTCATTCCTCCGGCGACTGGAGGAACCCGTGAAGTAGCTGTGGAAGGAGCCGTGGGTGCCGTGGGTGTTACCGCTCGGTCCTACTCTGCTCTACTCCCGGCTCATCTCCCGGAATGCCCGCAGCTCCCCCTGTAGCCCTGACACCTCTATTAGAGCACGCTCACACTCTGCTCTGACCCGGACCAGCTCCTCAGCACTAGCTCGAAGTCGCTCAAGCTCCGCACGAAAGAGCGCCATCTCGACCGCGTCTGTCGGTCGGCTCCGTGCTAGCTCCTCCCTGAGGCGGGCCGTCTCCTCCCGAGTCGCCACATGGCTCTACTCCAGCTCCCCCCTCAGTCAGGTCAGCTCAGTTATTTGTATACACGCATCATGGTCAGTCAATTGCATTTCATAAGCATAATCAATAGGGAAAGTGTAGTGGTTACATACCCTCTCGGAGAGTGCCGCATCGGCTACCTCGGCCTGCACCACCATCTGTGTGAACTCTGCCTCCCGCTCGGCACGGTCGACAGGCGTCTGGGTGGAAGAAGACGGAGCATCGGTCCCCTGCCACTCGGCTCCCTCGGCTCGCTACATTTTAGAAACTCCAGGGTCAATCATTTCATAAGCATAATCATAATCAAATGCATAATTAAGTTTAAAGGTTAAGGAGACTCACCAAAAGGGCCAGTGCCTGTCGGGCCTTGTCCTGCTCCCGGATGGTCAAGTGGAGGAGCCCCTGTAGCTCCGCGATCCTGCCCTGTGGGTCGATCTGCATGTAGGAAGTCTAAGGGTCAGTGCAGAATCATATAGAAAGCATAAGCATAATTAAAGAGTACTAAGATTAGAAGTCGTACCAGTCGGTGGGCACCCCGGAACACCTAGTCCTGGTAGTGCCAGACGTACGCAGTGTAGTACGCCTCCTCACTCTCCGCCCGGGCGGACACGACCTACCCGAGTGCTGTCCAGTCTGCGATCTACTCTGCAGCTCGCATGGTCCAGTCTAGAACTGTCGCCAGCCCGCGGGGGTGTCGCCCGATGCACTCCCCTGACTTCTCAGGCGCTAGGAACTCGACCGCTAGTTGGAGGACGCCGATCGTCCTCATCACCAGTCGGAAGTAGAGTGGCTCCACCACATTCATGCAGTGAAGCCACACGTCGCTCCCCGAGAAGGTGAGGGCCCCCACTACCCAGGGCTGGCCCTCGTGCCCCTCGCCCTCGTAGGGTGTCCACCGAACCTGTCAGAATAAGAGAGTCACATTAGCATCATAAGCATATAAATTACATTTAATTAAAGAGACTGAGTTTAGAATCTTACCGAGGTGTAAGGTAGAGTGTCCATGTCATCCTGGATCCCTCGGATCTATCTCCGAAGGGCTCCAGTCTCTCGCGGGGCTGTCCATCATCTGGCGATGGGTAGCAGCTTGGGGTGGGTCTCCTCGCGTCTCCCCAGCCCACGGAGTCACATGTAGGCCCACACCTACATCGTATTTCACCAAACATCAGCATATAACAGCATACAAGAAGCATAAAGGAAATTGCATAACCAGTTTAAGGGTAGAGTGGTACCTGGAGTAGAGGTGAGAAGCCACCGAGCATCGTGCGTCGACTGATGGAGGTCAATGTGTCAAAAAGGAAGGCGAGGGTTGCCACTCCCCACGCGTAGTCACCTACGTGGTCCACGTCCTCAAGCAGTAGCAGGAAGCGATAACCGATCACATCTGCTCTCGTCACGAACAGGAGTCGTCTAAAGAGCAGCATCAAGAACCGTCTCAGCACTCTATCACCCTCCGGTCCCGGCTCTGCCCCCACCCTTGGCCGAGCTCGATCCACGAGCCTCTGTAAATGCTACTTGGGTAGCTCCCCGGTAGCTATCACCACACGCCGGAGCCCGAGGCTATCCTGTTGTGTCACACGCGTCAGCGTCGTCGACTGACGCTCTGGGTGCAGCAGCTCGAGTCCAAGAAGCTCCCGGTGTTGAACCTCTATTACTTTGTTCCCACTATTTTGATGATGTCATACACTAATTGCTAACTCTTTTATTGATCTGCCATTTAATAACACTTGGTGTCTGTGCTTAATCTGAGGGTGTTTTGCATTAAAAAGTCAATTGTGTGTTCATTAGTGTAATTTTTCCTTCTTGAGTCAAAGTTATAATTTTCTTCTCATTTAGTCTTCATACTATTTGGAAGAAATATGGTTATGGATAAAAAGGATTGGGTTATTACTATCTTGCGCACTCTGTCTTTGTGTGTTGAATGCACTGCGCTCTAATTGACATGAATGATTATAGACTCGTCACGTCACTTCCGGGTAATCTTCCGCGCTCGGGACGTGACATCACCATCTACCCCTCATGCACCCTCCATGAGCCAACCATCCGCCCATCAGCCCTTCATAAGTCCACTTACTCCCACACATCAACCCTATGCATATCAACCTTCCATGAGTCAGCCTCCTGCCTCCTCATACCCACATCCATCTCCACTCCTGGTCAAGGAAACACCACATCCCCAGTAGATGGATGTCGTCTATATACCCCCTCATCCCGCCCCACATATGACTTCACCAAATCCCTCCGCCACTAGTCGCCATGCACCAGTGCCTACGCAACCTCTACTTCTGTCTCTGCAACCTTCTCCATCTTCATCCCATATCCCTCGACATCCACCTTGCCTGAAGCAGGCTCCTTGTTCTTCATTGTCGGAGTCTTTTACTAATATTTTTCGGGCATCGATGGCCACTCACATGTTGCCACTCCGTCTGGTTGTGCTTTGTCGACCCACGGTCGAGAATATACTTCAGTTTTGTGAATTTCACCACCAGCAGGGGCATTTGGTTGAGGATTGCCCCGAGTTCCGGGATTATCTTTATGATCTAGAGGATAAGAAGAGGATTGATTGGGCTGCCATTCACAAAGTTATTCTACATCTCCGTAGCAAGCAGCAATAAGAAGCGCCGCCTAGGCAGCCATCTTCGTCTCTACAAGACCAGGGGCACCCCTATGATTCCTCATCTAGTGCTGCACCTGCTCCGTCATCTACCTCATTGCCATCTCCATCTCCATCTCCACCTACCCCGTTACCTTCACTGTCTCCTACCCTGTCACTGCAATCTCCACAAACTCAAGCCCTTACTCAGGACGGTACCACCACTTCCATCACTTCCTCCACTACCACCGCCAATGCCACGTGACGTATTGTGTCAGTAAGCCAATGTTGGGCCCCATGGCCTTCAACTTTGCCTTCATCCTCTCCACCGTCTGCACAACCAACATTACCCCCATTGCCTACATCACCACCATCGCCTGCATCTCCATTGCCTTTACCATCTCTGGCCTCCCCTCCATCTTTCTCGCCGCCCGAGCCTGAGTAAGCTCTACTTTCACCTTCACCCGAGCCTATCATCGCCACAATGCCTTTGCCATCACTTGACATCACCATCCCCATCATAGAAGCCTCCATGCCCTCCAAGCCCTTTACATCTATTTCTTTTCCACCTACTTCCACCCCACGAAGCGGGTGTGCATTTCCTTTGGTGCCCCTCAGGTCTGGTCCCCAGGGAGATGATGAGCTGAATCAAGATGATGCTTCACCAGTTATACATTTCAAGTTTCAAGATTTCATCTGTCAGATGCCAATCCGTGTCCTGGTCCCTAGCTATTGTGGGGATGATAAGCCCATATTGCCTATGACGTTGTCAAGAGGAGTTCCCTTACATTAGTGCCAGTTTCTTCTCAAGCGAGGCTGGTGGCAATCTCATTACTCACCGGAGGTTTGACTATCGATGCTCTTATTTCCTCTCGCTCTGTCGTAGTTCAAGTCACTGGCCGAGAGGGGTTCTCTACCCGCATGGTGCTAACTCCTACGGCCGCCAAGCAAATTATGAATTCCATATTCAAGGGGCAATTGGCAGTATCTCCAGCATTTTTCAAGGATATTCTACACTCTTTATGCGATCTCCCTCACTTTATTGATACGATGGCCATGTCAATGCCATGCATTACTCTCCCTCAGTTCCATCCTTCTCTTCTATCAAGGGAGTTGTGCTTCAAGCTCGATTGCCGAGTGGAGTTGCCAAACCTCATGCTGCTTGTGCCAAGAAATGAGACTCTATGGTTCCATGATGTTCAACATTTTGAGGCGTTATCTATCCGAGAATGTCTGCATACTGTTAGCACTGGGTATTTAAGGACAATCGCCTCAATGAAGCTACATGTTCCTAATCGAGCTAGGTCGTCTGCCAGATGGGCTCGTTATTTGAGAAGACATTACAAATCAAGAAGTCCAAAGGTTTGAGTCCGCACCAAGCAGGCCCGAGTTCAAGAGATTTCAGCCAAGAAGAGGTGGTGGCACAAGTATAAAGGCCGCATGTTGTGCACTCAGGGGTCCACTTAATCACAGAAATAGCAGAGTATAGCTAAATAAAGCAATACAGATCAACAAATATCACACATCTAGATATGGTACCTGGCGAAGGCTAGCCTCACGCAAGAGGTGAAATTCTAGATAGGCGTAACCTATATTTCCAACCACGCCTTTTTATATACCTACTAGATAATAAACACAAGCATAGGTAGCAGATGCACAAAATAGATATGAGATGCAGGCATGCTAGCGAACCTATGCATTCATCTAAACAGATAACGGATCAAAGAAGCAAACACTAATAGAGGAAGCACATAAGAGACTCAAGAGATTTTTAGGTGGTTTGGCTTTCACCTACATCCACCCCACACTCAGACCAGAGTGTGGATTACTACTGATTCACAGCTTCAATCCGCTGATCCACAGCTTTGGGGATTAAATCTCTACAGACTGCTGATTCACAACTTCACGGAACAAATCCCAAACCGCTGAGCCTTACAGCTTGCTACCGCTGTGCGTTATAGCTTCACTATCCAAGGATTCACCCTCGCCCGCTGACACACAGCTTAATAGAATTTCAAAAAATAAAAGGAAAGAACAAAATGAGGAAACAATGTAGCTCTCTTAGGAGCGATTGACTCTGGATTTGATCCAGGAGTCAATTACAATGATAGACTCACACCAGCTCTCTTCTCCCTCACACTCACGATACTCTAATTTTCTTGATCTTCACCATAAGCTCTCCTTCTAACTTCTCCTTTCAGCTCTCAGCTCTCAGCTCTCTTCTACTTTGAAGACTTCTTCTCTCTCACTCTGTAGATCTGCTGCTCTATTTCTTCTCTATTTTTTCTCCTCCCTTCAAAACTGGGAGATCTAGCCTCTATATATATGCTCGCGGGAGATGGGCACGTGGAAAACACGTTCTCGCCTAGGCATTCCACTGGAGGTCCACGTGTTAAAATCTGCAGACGCACTGTCCACGTGGCTAGATCACCTTTTGAGCCTAGTCTTGGATCACGTGCCCAATCATAAGCACAGAAGAATCTGGAACCACGTGCCTTACTTAACTTTCATGAGTAGGCATTCGAACCTGATTCCATTGGGCCTTTTATTAATTAAGTCCCTATCAGCAGGATAAAGGCATTTAATCAAATACTTTGTAATCAGCCATATTTCAAATGTGCACAGACTTAGTGGGCTAATCAACATAAGTTGTTCGGATAAAAACATGCTCAGACCTAATATGTGCTTGGACATTAAAACATGCTTAGACTTGTCAGAGCAGATGCTTAGACTTGCTTGAAACATGTGCTTTGACCGCGTACATCACATATGCAAAGATATAAATGTGCTCAGACCTTAGCATGTGCAAATGGTTATGTGCACCGACCTTGATAGACAAAGTGCATTAATATGCACAGACTTTCATTTACATAAGATGCAAACATGGACCAACCTCTTTCATGCATATGACAAATATGCACTGACCTTCATATGCCTAATGCAAATGCGCACCGACGTTATATGGACACAAGGCGGATGTGCACAGACCTTCTATATGATTAATGCAAACGTGCACCAACCTTGTTATGCGAATGACAAAACCTGCACCGACCTCTATATGCGAAGATCAAAACATACATTGACCTTTACATACATGAGACATGAATTGCACCAACCCTTGCATGCGAATGGCGAAATATGCACCGACCTTATGCGCACTTCTACAGAGACTAGCACCGACCCTTGCATGTGAATGGTGAAATATGCACTGACCTTATATGCATTTCTACAGAAACTAGCACCGACCCTTGCATGAAGAGAAAGTGTGCACTGACCTTGGTATGTATCAACACATCAAAATGAGATCAATACAACATTGCCATCATTAAAACTTAGACAATCACACATTAAATCTAGAGGAGACATAGCATTCTCCCGCTTTTTGATAATGGCAATCTAATTATGTTTTGATGGTGGCACTTATTTCAATGTAAATGTGCACACTATTATTATGCATGAACAGACAATGACACTTTGTTGCCTTATCATGCTTGAACAGGTAATGACAATTTCTTCCCCTTATGCCAGCTACCTCTCCCCCTTTGCCAGCTACCTAGTCCAGCAAAAACCTAGCAATAAGTAGCCATACCTAGCAACAAGTAGCCATCAAAAATGGATACCAACAGATTTCTTGATGTCAACAGATTGCTTCTTCTCCCCTTTTGCCATCAACAAACAGGGAATGGAGATGAAACAATGAGGAAGAATTGACAAGTATTTGGGAGCGAGGAAATTCCTCACCAGCTGTACTAGCGACTCCTTCGGGGGAGCCCCTCTGAGGACTAGGTCCTCGACTCGCCGCAGATGCCACCGATGAATGCACCAGAGGGACGCCTGTGGCGACTCAGGATCCGAGTACCGGAAAGAAACCGACACAACTCGAATCTCGGCCCGTCTCCTACGAGCCCGAAGACTCGGAAAGGATAAAGGATGATGTGAGGATACTTAAGAAGTTAAAATAACTACAGAGATAGCACAATGAACATCTAAACAATAATTCAGAAATTAAATAAATAACTAAACTACTACAAGGTCCAGTACATCTCATATCAAAATACAAGTACAGTCAACTGAAGGAAAAGTACAAGTACACGGGGCATACCCCGGCTCTGGGAACTGGCGACTAACCTTGGTTACTAGAACCACACTGAATCATGGCCGCGCGCCGTGATGACCCCGCCTCACCTGAAAACACAGGGGTGAGTCTCATTTCATAGGCTCAGTAGGGTTCCTGCGAACCCCCACCTCGCACAAAAGAAACAAGACAGGAAACGCAAGCAGTACGAAAGTAACGCTACCTAGCAGGAGTACGGTAGAACCAACAAGCTGTAGTAAAAAAATGAAAAAGCTGTCTGACTAACCGTACCACATAACCGAATCTCGATCTGTCAAAACTCGAGTCCATGCCTGCCAGTAGATAGGAGCACCACCCACTAGAAGAACTATCGGATGCATCCCTTGATGTCTTACAACGCGTCATAAGTGTCTAGCTACAATGCCCAGGCTGAGACAAAGACACACTCAATAACCAATACCACAAACAAAGACTAGCTGGAGTCGCTCTCGTCAGCGCCGTCCGACGCTCCCAACCTCGTGTGCACACTCAGACTATACGCTCTAGGCTTGTCCTCTAGCTAGTAATTCCCCCTAAGCCCTGACTCGGCTGTACGTGGGGGCCCTACGGAAACCAACCTACTCACCGTCTCACTCGGGTTGGCCGCTCCACCACTCCTGGGTGGGTCAGCATACGCGTGCCGTAAGAAGGCTACGACTAGTGGACGTGTCACAGGAAGAGCAGAGTCTCAAGCCACGAAAAATGACCCCAGAACTGGATAAGTACAAAGATCACTCCACACACGACACCGACTCATGGTGACGCAAGCCAAGAACGCCACCTCCTGGGACCCCACGGCACCCCACACATGGCCCCCACATGATGTCCAGTACCAGTCAAACCATGTGTCAACATGTGGATCGAGGTCTAATCACTTGGGACTCAAATCGGCACAGAAGGAACCACCGGTTAGGCCTCAGACAGTAAATGGTCCATCATGGGCCGCTCCGGTGTAAATGGATGGTCGATGGACCGCCTCAGGGAGTGAAACGGTCCAACATAAACCGCCTAAAACTAGCGTACACGGTCCTTCATGGGCCGTGCCATTCTTGCACGGCCCCTATGGGACCGTTCCAGAATATGAACGGCCCAAGGGAAGGCCGTCCCAACCCTGGACAGAACGGGAACCACACACGGCTAGGCTCAGGCCGTTCAAGACCCACGCGGTCCAACGGTAGGCCGCTTGGTGATCAGAACGGTCCCTCTTGGAGCCGTCCAGTCACCCAACGGCATGAAAATAGAACGGCCAACCCTGGGCCGTTCAAAGGACTGCACGGCCAGTCCTGGGCCGCGCAAGGAGATGAACGGGCCTCATTGGACCGTTCGATCATCCAACGACACAAAAATGGAATGGCCAACCCTGGGCCATTCAAAGGACTACACGGCCAAGCCCTAGGTCGTGCCATCCCAACACTATGTAACGGTCAAGACGCAAAGGTCAAAATGCCTCAGGAGTCACACTGACCCCACGGGGTACGCAGTTACCCATGGGCCATCCAAGGGGTACACGGTTGAACGATGGACCGTGTACTCCATCGACGCTCCAGGGCCATTAAACGGTCCATCTCAAGGCCGCGCAAGGATGTATAAGGCTCCTGTTGGACGGTGTACTTCCTGTCGTCCCGAGAACGGCGAACCTCGCCGGAAAACTCCATTCTGAGCCCCAAATCACCCCGGTTGAGGGGGAAACGAAGGGGAACTCACCCCCAAGCAACCTAGCATGCATCTACACCCTCCAATTGCGGAATCGCGGCTCAAAACACTAGATCGGGCGCTAGAACCCCAAATCATACTTTTCCCTTCCCGATGCGAAACAACCCACTCTCGACCTCGCCTCGGCCTAGAAATCGCGGGGAAGGAAGACATGGAGCTAGGGAACGTCACCTAAACTCCAAGGAGGGAAAGTGGAGCCCATAGATTCAAATGGGTTCAAATTCAAACTCCAAGGAGGGAAGTTGGAGCCCATCCTCTATATATTGTCATGTATCCCCCCCCCCTTGAGGGACTTGATGAATGAATGAAAATTTTAGAGAATCCAAGAGTTGCCATGGCTCCCCCTCTCTCTCTCTTTAGTTCTTCATCTTCTTCCTCCTTGATCCAGGGTGTGAGGACCTTCTTTGGGAGTGATTCCCAATTCTATCTCTTCCTCTGGTTGCCAGATCATCACCGCCGCCACTGCCGCCGCCGCCGTTCGTGCCGCCGACAAGCCACCACGAGTAATCTCCCAAGCTGCTATCTAGATCTGCCATTTTACTGGTAGAGACTTGAAGCGGGATTTTTCTCTCTCAAACCTAGGATCTATTGTGGCTGAAATTTGGAGGGTAGGTTTCCCACATAATCCCCCATTTCTAGAAAAATTTCTATGATTTTATACATTCATTTCATTTTCTTTTCCATTTAAGTTCCTAGACCTACACAGATTTTCCCCTATGCAGATCTGTGTTCTAGCAACCCAGTTCTTCCCCCTTTTGGCCCCCTTCCCCATTTCAGAATGAGCTTAAAATTGGGCTGGGACTTCTTCCCATCCAATCCCACATCCGTAATTTTTCCTCAAATTTTAGCCCTTGTTTACCCCTCCTTAAAATTAGTTCTCAGGTCAGATCTAGTTCTGCCCCTGCAGACCAGATTCGACCCCCTCCCCACCATAAAATCTATCCTCCCCACCAAAACCACCCTATAAAATTACCATAAAATTTTGGCACGTCCCTCACAGACCCCTCTCTCAGCCAAAAAAATCCCATCTCCCAGATCCATCATCTCCCCTTCGGTCAACCCTCATTCTCAGGTAGATCCACTTTCTGCTTGGTCAGATCTAGGTCTGTGAACCAGCCTGTTCTAAATTCAGCCATGGCTAGTTCAGAGAGACTACATTTCCTGCCATAGCCTGAGTCGTAGATCTCTAAGAGAGCTTTCCAATGGCACTGGTCTCACATCGATCTGACGTCGGACCTGATCACAGCAGTCGTTCTCGCCAGACTGCGCAGGACTGTCCTGAAATGGGGCAGTAGAAAAGGGAGTCAAAGAAAAATCTTACAGAAATACACCGGTGCCGGATCAGTGATCGCCGCATTCAGAGATCAACCAGGGACCTGCTGACTTCGTCCTGGTGGAGCGCCACCTTCAGAAGCCTTCCGAAGGATGACGTCCCTTTTGATGTTCATGTTCGCTGTCCTACCGGCCAACACGTCACAGGATCGGAACTACTGCCTGCAACCGCCCGGGGTCCAACAACTTGCTGCCGGCCAACCCAACTTCGGTGCTCCCAGAGTCCTTGTGTAGCCCTTTACCTCCCTACGTGGAGTGGGCAAAAGAAATCATTGCTATAATTAATTATTATCACTGTACCGAGAGTTACAGCCTTGGCCGGGACGTCTTCCCCATGCCCCGAGCGTGGAGGTATGCATCTGCTTCCTTGCTTGGTTAGCTTGGTTATTTAGTATTTACTCTTGAGGCCACTGCTTGTGTGCATATTAGGTTCCTAGCCAGTTCTTTATATATATACTTCATTACTGTGGTGAGAGAGTGTGACTGTCCCGTGACTCATCCGAGTCACGAGTGTAGAGTTGCCCACCCTAGACTTGCCAGTTTCTCAACCGTGCGGATCCATGCGCTTCCCTTCTCTTGGGGATAGCTGCGAGCTTGCTGTTCTTGTTGTTGGTGTAGACCCTTCTTGGAGGCTCTTGGTGTCAAGCCGAATTAGCTTGGTTGGCCGCGTCATTGCTGGTCGTATTGTCCCCTCAGTCCGGCCACCACCTAGAGGCCCAGGTTTGCATCTCGTCCCACATCAAATTGGTATCAGAGCTGTAGGTTTGTCTAGGGTGCATTTGAGTCTACATTCCCCACTCGCATTGCCATTTGAGTCATGTCTAATCCCATCCCTTAGCTATCGCACATGTCCACCCCATAGGTCTCACTCCAAAACTTCCCATGACTTTCAAGTCACCCAGGCGATATGACTATCTACATGGTAGGGAGGAGAGATACACCCATGGGCTCAGGAACCACCCCCTCTCATTCCTTAGGCCTAAAGCCCCTACATTTGACGGTTCTAAGGTCCCGAGCGACTGCCTTACTCGGGAAACCGCCATGGATAGGTATTTTGGGTGTTACCCCATGTCCGAGGCCATGCAAGTCTCCTTTGCCAAGGAGAGAAGGCGCTCGCGGCGCTGGCGCTGGCGGCGGCGCGCGTGGCGTGCGGACGCGTGCGAGAGGACGCGGACGTGGGCGACGCGAAGAACAGAATAAACGAGGCGGCGCGGATGGCTCGCAGATTCGTCGACGACTTCCGAGAGGCGACGAGATTGCACGTCGGGAGTCCGTCGCCTCCGAGCAACGACAACGGGACTGAGAGGGCGCGATGAGACTGATTAGTGCAGTGGGGGTGAACGACGCTTGGCCGAAGGCGCTAGGCTTGCTGGATCATAACTGGATAAGACAGAGTTCGCGAGCTGGGGACGTTCTCGTCGTGCCCTGGCCCGTCGTCACGACGTACCACAGACCCCGCCAGCGCGTGCTGTTCGACGAGGTGCGCGACGCGAATCCGTTCTTTCATCTGTTCGAGGCGATCTGGATGCTGGCCGGAGCGAACGACGCGCGCTGGCTCGATCGGTTCGTTCACGACTTCTCGTCGCGGTTCGCGGAGGCGAACGGGACGATGTATGGGGCCTACGGTCATCGCTGGCGCCGGCACTTCGACGTGGATCAGCTCGCCGTCGTCGTGGACCGGCTGCGTCGCGACCCGACGGATCGACGATCGGTGATCCAGATGTGGGATCCGGTCGCGGATCTGATTGGGCCGGACGAGGAGGACGTTCGCGACTTCGACGATCCGGACGCAGCCGGAGTTCGGTGGCCGACGGAGCCGCGCGACGTTCCGTGCAACCAGTCGGCGCTGCCGCGCGTGGTCGGCGGCGCGCTGGATCTCACGGTCGTCAGTCGGTCGCACGACGTGGTCTGGGGTCTGTACGGTGCCAATTCGGTCCACTTCTCGGTGCTTCAGGAGTATCTGGCGGCGGCGATCGGAGCCGATGTTGGTATGCTCTACTTCGTGTCGAACAACTGGCACTCCTACGAGAAGACGCTCGACGGGCTGCGTCGGCGAGCTGATCGGGCCGGTCGCCCGCTGGTCATGGACAAGGTCGAGTCGTACCCTGGCGTTGCGCCGATGGTGAGCGTGCCGCGCGAGTTTCTCCGAGACTGCGAGCGATGGGTCGCGGCGGAGGAACCAACGGAGGCGGTCTACGCCAACTCGTGGTTTCGCACTGTCGCCGTACCGATGTGGGCGGCGCATCGCACGTGGAAGGCGAACCGAGGTGACGAGGCGCTCGTCGTGCTGGATCACTGCGAAGCGCCCGACTGGGCGCTGGCGGCGCGGCGCTGGATCGCACGGCGAGTGGAGCGGAGGGGCGCAGCATGACAGCTTGGGACCCGACTACCGACACGCGATTCGCCGGCGAAGTGGAGCGCTATCACGCCTGGAAGACGCTGCGAAAGCAGTCCGTCGGCGAGCACACGTGGCAGGTCCTGAGGATCTACGACGAGATCTTCGGTCTGCACGACGCGGACGTCGCTCGGTGGATTCTGTGGCACGACGCGCCGGAGCTCATCACCGGCGACGTGCCGTTCCAGACCAAGCGGCGATGGCCGCGCGTGAAGGAGGCGCTGACGGACGCCGAGGTGGAGGCCAGTGCGGACCTTGGCATCGTCTGGCCCGAGATCACCGATCTTCAGCGCGCGCGGATCAAGCTCTGCGACGTGCTCGAGATGTACGAGTTCGGCGTGCGCGAGGTGCAGATGGGAAATCAGTTCTGCCGCGCCGTAGTGCGAGAAACGTCGAAGGCGATTCGCGATCTGCTGAGACGCATGCCGAAGGTAGACAGCGAGCTGACGGAGAAGGACGTCGGTCGGTACGCGCGGAAGCACGCACTGCCGGAGATAACGGATGGAGAGACGTGGTGACACAGTCGACGGACGAACTATTGGCCGAGCGCGGCAAGACTCACGGCGAGTACAGCGAGCACGCGCGCTGCACCCAGGCGATCATGGACGCGATCCAGTGCGAGCGCAACTGGAGCTCGCTCCCCCCGGAGATCCGGGAGGCTCTGCACATGATCGCTCATAAGATAGGTCGCGTGGCGACAGGCGACCCCTACGTGGCCGATCATTTCGACGACATTGCCGGTTACGCGCGGCTCGTGTCGCAGCGCATCGACAAACTGCGCGCGCGACAGAAGCAGGATGCTACGATCGCGGCAATCGAGAAGGAGTTCGACACGCACGGTCTGTCGTCGGCGCAGGCCCAGATGAAGCGCGACGTCGTCGCGGAACACGAGAAGGACGATCTTCGCGTCCTTCGCGTCGGTGATCCGGTCTACGTCAGGGGGATCAGGGAGCAGGGGCGCATCGTCGACGTACGCATCAGCGAGCAGCCGTACTTCGTCGAGTGGCCCGACGGCAAGTACCCTTCCAATTGGTTTAGGTTTGATGAGGTCACCTACGCGCGGCACGCTTCGCCACTACCGCCGAAGTAGCTCGCGCGCTATACTAGGTGCAGGTCAGCAGCAGAGGAGACAGAAGTGAAGATCATAGTTCCGACCAGAGGGCGAGTGGGTCGGCAGCACACTCTCGGGTTTCTGCCGAAGGCACTCCTCGAGAGAACCGTCGTGGTCTGCCCGAGCGACGAGGCGCATCGTCACGGACTGTATCCGTATACTCGCGAGCACGGGACTCAGGTGCTCGTCCAGCCGGACGAGATCCGGACCATCGCGGCGAAGCGCGAGTGGATCATGCGGTACTTCCACGATCAGGGCGAGGAGAAGATCGTCATGCTCGACGACGATCTCAAGTTCTACGTTCGGCGCGACGACGTTCCGGATCGTCTGCGCAACGCTACGCACGGCGACATGATCTACTGGTTCGGCGAGCTGGAGAAGAGACTGACCCCGGAGACGCCCCACGCGGGCTTCGGGCCTCGTCAGGGCAACGACAAGCAGGACGCAGGATGGCAGTCGCCGGGGAGAATGATGTTCTGCCTCGGGTACCATCTGCCAACGGTGATGGCCAACGTCGAATTCGGCCGAGTTCGGTTCCGCGAGGACATGGACGTGACTCTTCAGCTTCTCGAGAAGGGCTATCCGGACCTCGTGTGTCACACCTTCGTGAACGGGCAGGAGACCGGGAAGTATGGGGCCGAGGGCGGCTGCTCGGACGAGCGAGACGTGGAGAGCAGCAACGCCGAGGCGGAGAAGCTCGCCGCGCTGCATCCGGGCCTCGTCAAGGTCGTCGAGAAGAGCTACGCCATCTCCGTACCCCGCAAGGAAGTGATCTGCTACTGGCAGAAGGCTTTGTCTTCTGGTCTCTCTTCGAGAGATAAGAAGACGAACATCGAAGGCTCCGCGTCGTGAGTACGCTCCACGATCTGGTGCTGGACGTCTGCGCGTGGTCGCTGGAGAACACGACATACGATCCGTGGCCGCCGCGCGCGCCGCTGCGAGACGACCGCCTAGACGCGTCGTGCGGCCACGGTGGCGCGACAGTGACCGAGGCCGTCGTCAAGACTGGCAACGTGCTGAGCATCGGCGACGAGGTCAGGTACGCCCAGATGATCGGCGTCGGGCCGGAGATTCTCGGGTCGTGGGATGGCGGCTACGCCATGCGTCGGCTGCGCGGCGCACCGAGCTCGGACTGGCTTCGGTCAGCTCGCGAACTTCTCGAGACGCGCGTGTGGTGCCGCGAGATCGCGACCGTGGACTATTTCTGGCGCGAGGATCTGCTGGCGCGACTCGGGGTCGACGCACCCGACTGGATTGCTGACGAGGAGACGCGCCTGATTCACGGCGACCCAACGCTCGGCAACACCATCGTTCAGGACGGGATGGCGTACCTGATCGACCCCAAACCCCCCGGTCGCGGAATTCCGTCCGTCGCGTCGGTGGACCGGGGGAAGTTTCTTCAGTCGATGCTGGGCTGGGAGCGCCTGAAGTCCGGACGCTGGTGGCCCGAGCAGGCGTCGCCTCTGTCGGGTCTGAGCGATCTAGAACTCGCGCGCGCCGTCTGGTGGTGCGGCGTGCATCTGGCGCGAATCGCGCAGCGCGAGAGTGGCGACACGCCGACGGCGCGATGGGCGCTGGTGCGCGCGGAGAAGCTGGAGGAGGTGACGAGATGCGCAACGTCGTGATCGTGCCCGCGATGGGCGAGTCGAGACGCTTCGCCGCTGAGGGCTACGCGGGGCCGAAGTGTCTGCTGACGCTCAGAAGTCCATTTGGCGAGCAGAAGACGATGATCGAGTGGATCGTCGACACGATTCCGCCGGGGTGGGACGCTTTGATCGTCGCGCCGCGAGAACGGTACGATCAGTTCAACAGTCTGACGGCGAAGTGCATGATCATGTATCTGACCGAACCGACGCGCGGACAGACTGAGACGATACTGAGAGGCCTGTCGATGTGCGACGGCCCGGTCGCCGTTCACAACTGCGACCTGATCTATCCGTCGCTCCCCGAGATGCTGACTCCTTATCATCGCGAGGACCTCGGCGCGGGCCGCGTCGCGCTGCACTACTCGGAGAGTGAGGCCTACAGCTTCGTCGACGACGCCATGCTCGCGCGTCTCTTCGCCGAGAAGCGACGAATTTCGCCCTATGCTCAGTCCGGTGTCTGGTCGTTCCGCGACGCGAGGACGATTCAGGAGGCGTGCGAGAAGCAGCTTGGTGGCGAGCCACCGAACTATGGTGGAGAGTACTACTTCAGCGGCGCGCTGAACCACGTTCACGTCGGGTTGCGGGGCGTTCTGGACCGCAACTGGACGGATCTCGGCACGCCCGAGGCCGTGCGACGAAGCGGATGGGAGATAGTGACGTGAGCAGAATGGGCAACAGCGACCTGATCGACGTCGAGGTCGTGGTTCACGCGGAGACCGCGAAGGCGGTGCTGGTGTCGGACGACGGCGACCGCGAGAACTCGGTCTGGCTGCCGAGGTCGCAGGTCGAGATCGAGAAGCACGCGCGCGGTCGCACCGCGACGATCACTCTTTCCGAGTGGCTGGCCGAGGACAAGGGACTGATCTGATGCCGAAGAGACCACCGGACGAGTATCCGCGAGGACGGCCAATAGATCTTCAGCCCGTTCTGTGGTGGCTTCTCGATCATGATGAAATGAAGAAAATTTTGGGTTTTGTGAAAAATGTGAATGTGTGTGTGTGGATGTGAATGAAATGGAAATGTGTGATTTGAATGATTGTGTGAATGTGATTGTGTGATTTGTGTGAATGGGAATGTGAATGGATGATTGGGAATGTGTGGATATGTACAGGTTAATAAAGAACGGAGCGAGGGATGTGTGTGTGGAATGCAGGAGAGACCGACAGGGCTGATCAAACGGAGAGAGAACAACCAGATCCTCATTCTGTAACAGAATATTTAACGGATCTCCTTAAGACCGTTAAGTAACCATAACGGACCAAGGCCCATGCGTTATACTTCACAGAATGAAGTCTATTGACAGTCAGAGTCTAACGGACTAGAAGGGGTGCGTTATGACACTATAACGGGTCCACGATAGACCGTTAAATGAATCCGTAGCAGAGTTCGATCGGGACTCTCCAAAGGACATCCGAAGTGGAATAGAAAGAGGCCTAATCCCTATTAGAACCATTCTAGGCCTAGGATAGGACTTCCTAACCATAATATCTATATTAAACACCAACATCAAGCCTCTATAAGTAGGAATCAAACCCCAAATTCGCAGCTCATCTTATTTTTCTACTAGAAGTTCAAAAAACTCAGAAAATAGCTAGGAACACCATGAAGAGAAGCCATGGAGCCTTTGCCATAGAGGAGAGGGTCTATGCCGGGCCCAAAGCAGCTAGGAAGGAGCATGGAGAACTTTAAAGGCTAACCTGCATCCCTAAGCACCTGAGTTCAAACCCTCTAAGAGAGGTAAGTCATCAAGTTCTCATCAAAGATTCAATTTTTCCTGTTCTTCCTCTCTCTCATGACTCTCTCCTTTTCTTTTCTCTTTGTTTCTTCTCCAGGCTTTTCCTGGCACCAGACGCTACTCCAACCTGAAGTGGGTGGCTCCCATGATCAAAGAGCTCCCTTTAGAGGTCCTCTCAATCTTAAGGGCGTGGCATCTTCAGCCTTTAGTTGTCCTAGGGAAGAATTTTCAAAAAATGCACTTGGATTGGGCAAGCATCTCTGCCCTTGTAGAGTTATGGCATCCTCAGACTCATACTTTTATCTTCCCTTCTTCTGAAGCCACAATCCTCTTGGAAGAAGTATAAACCTACCTTTCTTTTAACAAGACTAAAGCCGGGGATGAAGACCTAGTGTGCTACACCGTAGAACCTATAGATCCCACACCAATCTTGAGTGACTTCATTCATAGTGACAAGGACGTGAGGACCATGATTAGTCCCAAACATATCAACTTGCTCCCAATATCCCAATGGATAATCGCTTATTGCAAAAATAAGAGTGGAAGATTCGAAGCGATAGCAAAAGCGGTGTCAGTGTGCTTATATGGAATTTTCCTTTTCTCCACCACCGATCATCTTCTAGATATCTAAAATCTGAGCATTATTAGTGGGCTATGATAGGGAATTTCTATTTCTCAAGTGGTCCTTGCATATTTGTATGAATGGCTCAGCTCGGCTTGCCTTGGAGGACCTCTCTTCGGCTCTATGATGTTGCTTGAGTGCTGGATAGGGATCAGAATTAAATTCCAACACAAGGAGGAGTTGACCACAATGATCCAGATCTTTGGGAGCCACCCACTATTCTTCATCGGAGGAGCCTTCGGATTTTCCCAACAAGTTGAATGCTAAATAGCAGGTAAGAAGACATGCAACGATTGGTGCCTCTTCCCCAACACCATGCCAATGGATGGATTCAATATGCGTCCGAACGTGCTTCGGAGTGCCACTTTCAGAGTACTACGGTGACCTGGTCTAGACCTTCAGATAGTGGGGGACACTATCCTAGCGATCTACAACCCTCACTGATGCTATCTCCAAATCGGGCTACCTCGAATCAACACTCCTACACTTGCACACTACCCTCCCCTTCAACCTAGGAAGATAGGGACCGAGGAAGATGAAAGAGCGGTTTGGAACGCGCTGACCATGTGGGAGATCAGCAAGGTGCGTCCATGGCAGGAGGAAGTGGAAGAAGATCACAATCATTGCCAGGCCTACATGAAGGAACTGCAGAAAATCTGGCCTCAAGCCAACAAGAAAATAAATGTATTTTGATTTTCTTTATTTCTTAATGTAATGAGAAGAATGAAATTTGAGGGTTTGATATGCAATGTAATTCAATTGAATGATGAGAATAAAAGCTTTTTGTTATATGAAAAGGACTTGATTTATTTCTCTCGTTGAGCAAACTGGTTCTGGGAACAGAGCTTCTGGATAA
>JANBPO010000822.1:0-11791 GCA_024336825.1 Amorphophallus titanum
TTCTCCGACTGCAACGCCGCCATTCCCCTGACCATAATCCTCCTTCCCCCATCCCCCTCACACCAGGGAAGGTCCCTGCCCCATCTCCCACCATTTCCCCCATTAGCACCTCCCATCCCCACCCACCACCCTGTCCACCACTGCAGCATAACTAGATGCAATTTCAACATCAATCCTGCTTTAGCTGAGTAGATCCAGGTGAAACTCCAAATAGAAACACGATTCTTCTCCGAGCCATCTTTCCAACGAGGGCTCTTTCACCTTCATCCGACGTCTGTGCTGTCCGAGAGGCCGATTCTCGTCAGCCTACGCAACTGAGCTCCGGCAGAGCACCTGAAGTCAGTTGCAGATGACACTAGGGTCAGACCAGTGAAGGGCTTGGCGTGATTTTTGTTTGAGGAGAGCTCCCACTAGTCCTCTTCTGGTTCCAAGAAGGAGGAGGCCATTCGGACTCCGGAGCACCACGTTCCAGTAATTCTCCCCGATTGGCGCAGATCAACTTCACTGGTACTAGGTCAGAGCCTCTGTCACCTTTCTATTTCTAGTGTTCTACTCCGACCTCTTTTCGGAGCCTCGTTGGTTCCTATACGAAGAAGGCTCTCCCACGATCGCGTAGACACCAACCCTGCCCTCATTAGAGTTTGGAAGACCCCGGGGTGCCCTTTTTCTCAGGCAACTTTGATTCTGGGTAGATAGTGCTCAATAGGATCAGTCAGACTTGAAGAAGCCCCCATGACCAGCTCTCTTCAATTCTTGGAGCGACCCATGGTTGAGACGAGCCCCTACTAGTCCTTTACCAGTTCCAAGAAGAAGGAGGCCATTGGAGCACCAGAGTACCACAGTTTAGCCTTCCCCGTGGGCATGCGCAGGCAATCTCACCAAAACCAGGTTGGAACTTATCCTACTATTCGGTTCACCATCTTCTACTCCGACCTTTTGGGTTCCCTGTCAGTCCCTGCTTTAAGAGGACTTCTCCACGGTCTCATCAAAACCAGCCTTGCCTTCATCGGATCCCGGGAGAGCTCGTGGCAGAAGTTTTCTCAGGCCCCTGCGATTCTGGGTCAAACAGGGCCGAATCGGACCTGCCCTGATCCCAGGCCTGCCACGACCACAGCCAGACTCCGATCAGTCCGCAACTTGGCTGGCACATCCCTGGACCATTCTCAGACATTTTTGCATCAGTCCCGCTTGCATCATTGATCGGAGGTGATTGTGGCGACCCCACAACCGGCTCGCTGTCCCTGCAGAACCGACTTCGAGATAGAATTCCATCCCCGGGTGATCGGTCTTCGATGTCCAATTCCCCACCCCCTCGCCTGGCCGGCTGACTACCCCTCCCTACATGGAGGTAGTTTTGATTGTAATTCCTTAACCCCCACCCCTTCTCCATCCTTCCTGTGTGAGGTGTAGTTGTGTACCTTTACCATTTTCAGGTCGAAGCTACACCATCACGGCGTGCGGGTGCATACCCACACCTCCCCGCTCGCCTTCGTCTCCTGTCGAGATTAGTGTCTTCATGCCGATCAGGTTAGATCTTGGTCACTTCCTCTGTTGGTTTACCTTTGCTTATTTAGTATTACTTTTTTTGCTCTGTCAGACGGTGAGTGAGTGTCCATTCCAAATTTTCGTTCATCGAGTGCCACCGCGGAGTGAGTTGTGAGAGATACCCTACATCCCTCACCCTCGGCGTGCTTGCCGCCTGCTGAATTGGGCATCCCAGGTCCTTGGGGGTCCATCCCAAGCTAGCCACATCCCCGGAGCGTTAAGGTCCCACTTTGGACCCTCACCACCATCGCCATGTTGCCCTCGGGCACTTGTGTGCGCTATGCGGCTGATCCCACTTGAGTGAAGTCGTTGGTCCATTGCATTGCTTGTGAGTCTAGGTCCTAAGCTCTTAGTGTCAACCCCCTTAGCGTGAGTCCTCGACAGTAAAAGAGGTATATCAAAAGACGTCACCGGAAGGGTCAGTTAGGCTGGTCTGAAAAGTGGCCTTTCTAGCGTCGAGGAAGCCTTCAGGCTCGTCCTTCGCCTCGTACCCTTTGCTGTCTTGGATTCACGATTTGGGAATCCATTTGGGCTCATCGCCCATTTTCCCTAGGTCGTCTCACGTCAATTGGTATCAGAGCTATAGGGTGTGTCACATCACCTGAGGACCCTTAAACATATAACTGAGGGCCATGATTAAGGACTGAGTTTTGAATAAATCTCAAGATTGGCAAAAAAAAAATCAACAGTCAAACCTCCTTCTAATCATATATCTATTGCTACAGTTGGTTTCGGATCAATTTCGGGGGTCCCGGAGTGTGTTTTGCGGTTTACGCGTGTTTTTTCTGAACGGGCCTGTGAAATCCTGTACAGGGCAAACCGTTGCGTTCTCCTACTCCGGGACGTTATCAACCCGTTGCACATTTTTCGAGGTTCGAGGGGAGCATTTTTCCCTATTTTTGATATTTTTTAAAAATTCTAGATTTTCCTATATAATCTGCCCACCCCTCTCTCTTTCTCTCATTCTCTCTTCCTCACTCTCTCTCTTCTCACGCTCTCCCTTTCTCTCCCTTTCTCTCCCTCTCTTCTCCGGTGGCCGACGAAGGTGGACGGGGGCGAGGCGGTGAGGTTCGTGGGGCAAGGGACGGCGAGGACGGGACGAGGGATGAGGGACGAGGCGATGGCATGTGGCGAGCTGATTCGTGAGCGTAGGGCACTGGCAGGGTTTCTAGCGACGTTTCGAGATGGATCGACGTCCTCGACGCGCGAAATCTTCGGTGGAGGTAGGGGAACGGATCCTTGGCCCATGTACTTCCTTTCCCATGGTTTTGGTAGGCTGAGGTGAGCCGAGTGGGGTTTATTTCACGTCGGGTCAAAATCACATGTTTGGGGTGAGCAGCGATTTTCGACCGATTCGAGGCCCGATCGTGGTTTGAATTAGGTTTTTGGGTTGTGGGAATGTCCGGGGATGAATTCCCTTTGTTTTCCCCTTCACTTGGGGGTGAATGGGGCATGGAACCGAGCTCACGGCGGAGCTTGGCCCGTCCGCGGGTAGACGTAGGAGGCGGCCACCTTTGTGGCCGTCTGTGCCCTGGTCTGGGCGGCCAAGACTCTGGCCGCCCAGGTCACTAGGCAGCCAAAGGTCTGGCTGCCCAGGGAGTTCGATGACCTACATTCTGGCCGTGCTCTGCAAGGCCCAGGACTGGGCGGCCCGCCCGATGGCCACCCAGCCCTTTGGGCGGCCAAGGAGGTCACCGCCCAGCCCAGTTTGCTTCCAGGCTGCCATGTTTCGCGTGCCTTTATCCCGAGGTGTTTGTATGCAATACGGATGTGTGGGAGAGGTGTCTAAATGATTATTCGTGATTTTGGAGGCACTGTGTTACCTTGATTTGCAGACCCTTGTGTTTGGAGGGTCTGGGTGACCCTGTGTGTGCATTCTGGGTTTCTGTGTTGCACTTGAGTGAGTGCCCGTGAGTCGATGCAAGTGCAGTGGGCCTTCCCCGCACGATGTGAGTTTTTTCGAAAAGTGGTCTTTGAGTGGGCCATGCTTATGGCCTTGAATAGTGAGTCCAGTCACCCAGCCGGGGGTTGGAGTTTCCCCGCTATTCCCTTGGATGGGGAATTGTCTCAGCAGCCCATGAGCTGTCTCGGTATTCATGTTACCATGATTTCAGACCTAGGGATTAGGCTAGATTGACGGCGCCGTGTCATCACGTGCAACGGTCTTGACCCGAGTTGTGTGACTTAAGGACCATTGGGTTTATTTGGTCTAGTGGACCATCCAGAGTCTGGTGGCCCCGAGCCACCCGTTTCTCTGTGTTACTCGCGATGGGTGCGTGTGTGACTTTTTTGTTCACATTCAGTGAGCCCTCACTAGTCGTAGCCTTCTTATGGCACGCGTGTGCTAACCGACCGGGGAGTGGTGGAGCGACTTACTCGAGAGAGACAATTGTTAGGCTGGTTAGCGTAGGGACCCCATGCGTAGTCGAGCCCGGACTTCGAGGGAAGAATCAGCTAGAGGGTCAGACCTAGGGTGCATAGTCTATGTGTGCACACGTGACTGGGAGCGTCGGACCCGCGCTGACGAGCGCGACCCTAGCTAGTCCTTGTTCTATGTTCCTAGTTACTGTACGGTGTCTTGGTCTCCGCTTGGGATGTCGTAGAGAGACACTTGAGGCTACGGACTAAGTCGTCAGTGGACACATCCGGCCTTGCTTCTAATGGACAGGTACTCCCGTCACGTGATATGAGTTTCTCGTGAGTCGAGTTCTGCTACACGTCTGCGAGATGTGGTTTTGTGTGGAGTTCTAGGTGTTCCGCTTCACACTCGCTATAGAGCCGAGATTTTTACTGGCCACTGAGTCTTACTGTTCCTGTTGTTGTTGTTGTTGTTCTTATAGTTGCTGCTTTCCGTGCCACCGTTGTTTTCGGTTGGGATTCTGCGGGACTCCTACTGAGCCAGTGATAGGAGGCTCACCCCTGATTTTCAGATGCGGCGGTTCTTCCTCGAGGTTCGATGGCGCTGCGTAGAGGTTCTTAGCTGCCAATTGAGAGTTAGTTTAGTTGTTCAATGCATTGATTGTTCGAGTGAGAATGGAAAAGTTGAGAGAATATCTTTTGTTTCTCGTGTTTATCTTAATCACACTTGGGCTTGAGCTAATCAACGCTAGTTCTTTTAATTCCATTGTGTTAAGCTAAGAATGATTTTAAAATCCGCCATCTGGGTAATGGGGCAATTCAACCCCCCTTCTTGTCTGCCATCTCTCTGGGCCAACAATCTAAAAAACCAGCTGAGGCGAACACCTATAAGGGCACCTCAGGTAAAATCGGGAAACGCCTCGATGTGAAAACCCGCAAGGGCACGCCAGAAAAAGTAAAAAGGGGCCAGCTCTGGTGAAAACCCGCAAGGGTGGTAGAGCTAGTGAAGAGAAAAAAAACTCTCTCTCCCTCTCTACTCCTCACTAATGAAGGTTGTCGACCGCAACATCTCACCGACGATAGGCTCAATACCATTCCGCAACAATGGTGGCCAACACACCCCCAAGGGTCGGCGATCACCAGTTCCAGTTCTAGTATTCCTGCTACAATGTCTTCACAGGCCAGCCGGCCAGCTCCAATTCTAGTTCCAGCCTTAATATTCTGGCTACAACGCCTTCACGGGCCAGCCGACCAGCTCCAGTTCCAGTTCCAGTCCCAGTCCCAGTATTTAAACTACAACGCCCTCAAGGGCCAGCCGCCCAGTTCCAATTCCAGTTCTAGTCTCAGTATTTCAGCTATAATGCCCTCAAGGGCCAACTGCCCAGTTCCATTTCTAGTTCTAGTTCCAATTCCAATATTCTGGCTACAACGCCTTCATAGGCCAGTCGACCAGTTCCAGTTCCAGTCCCAGCATCTCGGCTACAACGCCTCCACAGGCCAGCTGCCCGGTTCCTGTTCCTACTCCAGTCCCAGCATCTCGGCTACAACACCTCCATCGGCCAACCGCCTAGTTCCAGTGCCAGTTCTAGTCCCAGTATCCCGACTACAGCGCCTCCCCAGGCCAACCGTCTAGCTCCAGTTCCAATCCCTATTCTCTCATTGCAATCCCAGTTCCAATGCCAGTTCCAGTCCTTGACCCAGTTCCAACCTCCAGTCCCAGTCCCTGGCCATGATGCCTTTCCAGGCCACCTGGCCAGCCCAACTTCAGTTCCCCAAGCTAATGTGAATTACATTTCTGATTAACAACATGACAGTAGTCGATTCTCTATCGCTCAGTCTACAATCGGCACACTCTAGAGCAACCCCAGTAACCCTAACCGCGTAGACCGTCACATCCATATAGGTCTAGGCTGGCCTCATACCACATGGTCTTTTATCCTTCAATAGGATTAGCCCTCCACACCCAATCACTTTCCCCCACTTCCCAGTACTCAGCCTCCAGTCCCCAACACCCTATCCTAGTACCCAGCACTCAACTTCCAGTACCCAGCATCTAGTTACACTGTTTTCCATGCTTAGTTCCCTGTTCTTGGCCTGAAATTGGGTAAAGCCTAGTCCTCTGCCCCTATACCAGTACACAATAGAAGAATCAAGCACGACTAACGGTAAGTGGTCGCCAGTCCATACACACCATTGTTCCACAAGAGAAGAGGTGGGACAACCCAGTAAATAACAAAAATCTGACAAGTTGTCATTAACACTCTGTCAAATGAACCCAAGACATGCCCTTAGGATGACAAAATCTAAACAATCCGGATAACATAAGAAAAATAAAAGGGAAAAAGAGATACGATCACATCCCATGATCGCTCCCCTCCAGTGCCGCAAGACAAGAGTCAGTAGCTGCAAGCTCCACCTCTAAAGTAGACAGAAGCTGAGCACTAGCCTCGGCTGTAGTCTTGGCCGCCTGCCACTCGGCTCTGGCACACTCTGCGGCCCGTAGCTGCTCCTCCAAGGCCTTCCTCAAGGCCTCAACCCAGCTCTCCGCCTCTCCCAGCTGCATGGCACGGTCTCGAGAAAGTAACACGGCTGCCTCAGCATGTCCCCTCTACCTAACTATGGCTGACACAAGCTAGGACTGCTGCTCCTGCGCCTCTTGAATGGCTGCCAACCTCCGAGTCCTTTGCTCCTGAGCCTCACGGAGTCGTAGGTTCTCCACCCAGATCTCGGCTAGCCCGGACATCCAAAGCTTGTGAGGAAAGTCGAGGGCGTGGTAGCCCTGGGTACACTCTCTCAACTGCTGCCGCAAATCCTCTGGAGAAGGAAAGGGGTCACCCTGCACATAGCCTGTAACGCCCGATAATTTTGAAGGCTAAGTAGGAATAAAAGAATATACTTATAAATTGCTGACATTTTGACCAAGCCTCTTGGGAAAGAACGATTTAAATACTTAAGAAAAGAATTAGGGTTAGGTAAATTTTAGCATGAAAATGATTCATAATTTCATTCTTGAATTGGAGTTTAACTTGCTTTGGAAATAATTCTGTGCCAGTCTACTTTTAACTTCTGAATAAACAAGCCCGGATTTCAAAATAATTGTTGTGCACAGTTGAGATGCTGAATAAAAACTACATTAGCTCTGAACCTGCTGCAATTCAAGCACTACTAAAGTCAATGCATGGTTTGCACTGAGTATTTAGTCAGTACAAGGTCTTGCATTTAGTCGATGCACGATGTGAACAAGGTTAGTGCACGTCCATGACCAAGCAGCAAGTAGGTCCGTGCACCCTGTGTCTTACTCATAATAGGTCGGTGCATCTGCATACCATTAGCATGCATAGTCAGTGCATTGTCTCTTTATAGCACTTTAATGTCAGTGCATTATGATGTCAGGGGGAGTTCAGTAACATCTAATCAGAGTTCAACTCATTCAACTCTCTCTTCATTCCTTGAAGTTCTCAACACTTGGTATCAGTTGCATCAATTGACATTGATTGAATTTAATTCTATTACATTGAGCCATTGTCATTCATTGAAATTCTTTTTGAGCTGATTCTGTGCTTCATTGTCTATTCTCTCATTTTGAATGGATAACAATCATGCAACTAGTTCATTATCTTGAGCAGCAATTATCACAAGTCTTCTACTATAAGATTCATAGTGCTCCTTGAATGAATTGATGGTTTAATCTAGATAAATTGTAGAGTCTAAACACTGTCTTCAGAAAATAAGGTGGTAGAAAACTTTTTATAGATCTCAACCTTCCTCTCATGATTATGACAGATAAGACTCGCACTGTATCTGAAGATGACAGACTTAGTGAGGTCTAGGCTGAGAAACTCAGAAATTGTATTACTTTTAAACAAGTCACTTTGAAAACTAACAGGGCAGCAACAATAAAATTATTAATGAAAGACATGAACAAATAAAGTGGCAGAGCAATGACTGAACTACACTGAGAAACTGAACACTCCATCAAAGAAGTGGAGAGGAATTCATGTCATGAAGTGCTTTATGTTACCTCTGTTCATATGGTCAAAACTATAAGGCTAGTTTCACTTAGTAACTGGGGGTATTAACGTTTGATAAACGTATACCCTTAATGTCAAACGTGTAAATCATCTGTGTAGCTTTGTGATCAGAGACAGATATGGTAGTTTATGCTCAGTAACTGGGGGTACTGGCGTCTAACCCACGTGTACCCTTAATGTCAAAGGTATAAATGAGACCTGTCTGCTTACTAGGTTCATTGTCAAAATTAAAAGTAACAAAGATTTGCTGTAACCCTTGAAGTTCTAAGTCTCACTAAGTGTCAAACTGTTTAATCTCAATACTCTTTCTAGTAACTCCCTGATTTTCATTGATTCTGAAATCAGTAAGATACAGTCTTGACCTAGTCTATTATAATTTTGTGACTAAGGTTTATTGCTATAAACGGGTACTACAACCCTATTTCAGAAAGTCAGTGATATTCACTCTATCCTTTATAAATATTAAACCTGACTTCTGACAAGCATGCACAGTGTTGATTCTTATGCCTGAAGAATTGCACAATAATTTGCTTCTCCTCTGGACTCTTGCATAGACTATGTTTCTCCTCTGGCATCACTTTTTCATCCAACTTTTCTTACTCAAGCATAATACTTCAGAAAATCATCTTCCTCACAACTCAGTGCCCAAATCTGACCACTATCTTACCTCTCTCTAGCTCCACTTCACGTGGTATCCTTCACTCCTTATTTGCTGATGGCAAAGGGGGAGAGGGTCGAGTGTGTGGTATTTTGGGAAAGTTTGTGGTGAGTCTGTGAGTTTATGGTATTCTAACATTTTTGAGGATTGGGGGAGAGATTCGTGAGATGGCAAAGGAGGAGAGTATGGTATTTTGATTAAGGGGGAGATTTAAGTGGTTATGGTTTGCATATGACTAAGTCTAAGGTCTCATCAAAATACAACACTTCTTTTTAGGGTTGCCATCATCAAAAATGGGGAGAATATTCGGTCTCCTCTGGCCTTGATCAGCAGTGTGTAATCTACTGTGTGCTGAAGGTGTTTTGAATGATTGGCAATAGTTGCTTTGACCAAGTTGACTAAAGAATGTTGACTTGGGTGTCATCATATTGACCATGGCTATGATGTGTATTTTGATGATTCTTCACTTAGTACTTGTCTCATAAGCTCTGTGCATACATTAGCTAATGGTAGTTAAAGTCTGTGCATAGTCTGTGCTAGTCCCAACAAAGTCCGTGCACATTTTCATTTAGCGTTTCATAAGTCTGTGCACGTTTTAGTCTCTGTTGATGACAAGGTCTGTGCATAGTCGGTTAGTGAATATCCTAGTCGGTGCAAACTTTTGTCACGCGTAGTTTGAGTCTGTGCATATAGGCCATTCAGTATATAGAAGGTCTATGCATTATTTGCCTTGCACTTATTATCTCGGTGCAGACTTTGTCTATGACAAGATAAGGTCCGTGCAAGGTTTGTCTTGTGCCAAGCTAAGTCCGTGCACATTCATGCAATGTGCATATAGAAGTCTGTGCATTGTTGGTTCATGCATGTCTAAGTCCGTGCATTCTTGCACATATCATGAGTAAGATCCGTGCACTTTTCTTTTGTGCATAATAGGGTCCTTGCACATCTCATTTATAAGCACTGACGGTCTAAGCATATTTTACCTCTCGTATAGCCAAGTCCGTGCAGTTCTTGGTAGCACAGCAAAGTAAGTCCGTGTATGTTTTATCCCTGCACATGCAAGGTTCGTGCATTTTAGAATTATGGCATATAGGGTCTATGCATATCTTTACATCATGCACACATGAACTCTATGCACCTCTTAGCCCTACGGCCATATCAAGTCTATGCATTGTTTCACGTCCGAGCATACTTGTCATATAACACGATGTAGTCTGACCAAGTTGACTCTGTGAATAGTTCAAGTCTGTGCACAGTTGTTCTAATGCTCTATCAACACTGTGCAATTTTCAGATTTGTCTAATTGACTTATGCAGTCTAAGTGTTAGACTTTTTGACAGGGACTTTACTTAAAAGGTTCCAAAACCAAGAAAGAATCATTCGTGAACCTTAAGGAGGGCATGTGATTCGAGGCATAAAGCAAGCTGCTGCTCGTGACACGTGGAAAGCCTTTAGCTCAGATGTCGCCATGTGTCCACTGGGAGATCAGATCTGGATAAAAATTTGGGTGGCAATCGTGGCTTCCACATGCCCATCTTCCTGCTGCGTATAAGTAAAGGAAGATTCGCAGAGAGAAGGGGTGATCTCCACTGAGAGCAGAAACAACTTCCAGCCAGAAAGTGCAAGTGTGATTTATCTGAGCAGACCTAGCTCCAGAAAAATTAAGAGAGCAGCGAGAGAGAGAGCTTTGAGAGAGTGAGCATCTGTGATTGTTGTCTCAGTCTCTTGGTTCAGAACCAGAGCCGATCCGCTCCTCATTGTGAGCTACATTTTCATTGTTGTTTTAGTATTCTTTTTCTCTTCATTTTGTTTTAAAAACCTTGTTACCCAAGCTGTGTGTCAGTGGCAGAGGAGGATTCCTCTGGTAGTCAAGCTGTAAGGCTCAGCGGTCCGGGACTGTGTTCCCCAAAGCTGTTGATCAGTGGTTGTAGGGAAGGTTTTTTCCAAAGCTATGGATCAGTGGTCCTTAAGCTGTGTAATCAGCAGTGAAGCCACACTAGACATTAGTGTGGGGTGGACGTAGATCTCTGGATAGAGATCAAACCACCTAAAAGCCAGGTGTCTCGTGGTTGTTTGTGTTCTAATCTGAGTCCATCTTTGCTTCCTAGCTCTTGGCGTTAGATGAATGTGTAGGATCGACTGAATTTCGATCTACTTGAGTTGCCGTGCCTCGATTGTGGTTAAATGTTTCGTGACTGTCCTATAGCAGTTTATTTTAATTCCACACTAGTAGCTGTTATAGAAAATTTTATTAGGTGATTGATCTATTCACCCCCCTCTAGATACCACATCATGTTTTGGGGATGAGTGACAGTTTCACCGTTCTCGGAGATGATTCTTGGTGGATTTGTAGATTAGATGTTGGGAAGTGTTTCCCCCTCATTTTCCCCTACTTTCCCCGTGATTTCTGACCGTCAAAAGGTTGTGATTTGGCATTGTTCTTGTTTTGGGAAAAATTGAGTTTAATTTGGGGTGATCGTCATATTTGTGGTTTTGATCACCGTTTCGTGACCCGTTGGGTCCCATTAAGTGTTTTTGGGGTTGGGGAATGGTTCCCCAAGCTTCCCAGCCGCCTCAGAGGCGAGCCGATGTGGAACGGAGCCCCGGAGGGGTCCCCCGATCGATGGGTCATCGGAATCAGTCGACCAATGGGTCGACCAGTTTTGGCAGAGCCAAAGTTGGCTCTACTACAGGGCTCGTTCAGCTGGCTCTACTACAGGGCTCGGTCGATCGACCCAGCCTGGGGTCGACGCCCTATGAAGGGTACGTCGACCCATTGCAGGGGCTTTTGCCCCTAGGGATTTTGGTTGACCGACCAACATTAGTGGTCGACCAAACTCCCCTGGGGTTGGTTTTTCAAGCCCATTTAGACCCCAGTTGTAACACCCTCAAATATAGCTAAGTTGTACTCTATATCACTGAGGTAATTTCGACCCTGATGAGGAAAATAATTTGAGCTATGATGAATTAATGGAAGCTTATGATGAGCTAGTTGATAGATACAAAAAGATGAAATCTGAAAATCAAAAATTGAAAAAGAAAGTTGATGATATTTCTCATGTTAACTCTCCATGTCTTAAGTGTCTTGAAGCTAAGAATGCTTGTGTTGATAATTCTGCATGTCGAAAATGCACTGAGCTTGAAAAATTGGTTAAGTCACATGTGCATGAAATTGATAGCCATAAAGAAATCATTACTC
>JANBPO010000825.1:0-124223 GCA_024336825.1 Amorphophallus titanum
CCCAGTCTGTCTACTTAGAAATGAATGTACTAGATTTGAATAATATCAAAAGTCCTTGAAAAATATTTATTGGAAATGTCAGGTTATGAAATAAAGATGTGATTTGTCCATTTGTTGTTCATACTCATCATCTGAGTCTCTTGATTAACCTGCTTGTATATACTATTCACGACTTGATATTTTTACCTTGTTTGGGGCGTGGCAACCTGGGCTATACTAATCACTGACAATATATCAAGTATTTTGCAGCATGGTTCAACAAGCTCTAAAATCGAGCAGATGATGTGCTATGAGTTCAGATGAGAGGATGAAATAGTGAGATGTCAAATTTGCAAATGCTCGGTGTGAGAGTAAAGTGATTATCGGAGATTTAAGTAATCCTAAGCATACATCTAATGTGAGAAGCATCAAACCATGGATACAGCGATTTAAGGTGGTTCGAAGCACACAACTCGTGCCTCCTACATCCACCATCCACATACACACATACTCTTTTCACTAAGAAGTCTAAGTACAAGAATACACACACAAATCAGATGATTCAAATACCACACACACTAATGTGTTCAGACAAACTAAGCCCGTGGTGTTAAACATACAGCAAAGTCACACACACTCAGTAAAAAGAAAATAGAGTATCCGTAACAGCATAAGAAATCAAAGAGAAATAAAAGGAATGCAGCTTTGAATTCTCAGGTAATGTTCTCTCGGGACTTCTCTCTTTTTCTGCTCTCTTTTCTTCCTCTGATCAGCTCTAGCTCTCACCTTTTCTCACTGCTCTTTTTCTCTCAGCACACCAGCTTTTTTCTCACCTCACCTTGCATTCTTGCTGTGCACGAATAGCTCAATATATACAAAGTGAATTTGATGTGGCACAGCCAAGTATGCCACAGGGTGACAAGATGCGCCTTGGACCTATACTCGCAAGCACATCGACAAGTGAAAATGGACTCGATTTTAGCGGTTCTACTCGCACGGCGCACACTTCACCCAGAGATGACTCAGGATGATCGTGAGGGTCTGGGGTGGGACCTCGTTGTTCCGATGACTTAGCGATGCTTGGGCTGACCCCATAAGAGGGTTGGGACTCCCACGATTGTGGGCGGCCAGCATGCCATGGGCGTGAGTTAAAGGTGGCACTCGCAGCTCACTCCGTGGTGGGATGCACAAATGAGTGGAATGGGGATCGAGCACTCACTCACCATCTGACGGAGAGTAAGAATGATACTAGCTAAGCAAAGTGATTAAATAGTAGAGGGGAACTGAGCGCTCACCTAATCAGATTGAAGAAATCGACCCCAGTCGGAGACATGGGCGAGAGGGGAAGCGTGGGAACGCAACCCGCACACTGTTTCATTGTCACTAGACCTGAAACTCATTGTTACACCACTACACCTCACGCAGGAGGGTTGGCTAAGAGATGGGGAATTGAATATTACACCTAAAATTTACCTCCACGTAGGGAGGGGCTTTCAGCCGGCCAGGCACGGGGTGAGGAAATGTGTAGGAAGCCGGTTCTGCCTGAACTGGACTCGCAGGACAGCAAGCCGATGTCGAGGAAGCCACGGACTCCTCTAGGGGTTGTAGGGTGTGGGGCTAGTGCCAAGTGTCTGAGGATGAGGTAGGAGTTCACTGTAGAAGCCGCTGATCGTTTGGAGTTCGAGCAAGGTCGCCGCAGGTCGAGCTTCGAGAGCCGACCTAGTTCCACTCAGTCTGGTCAGTAGGACAATGCTGAGGGGTTGGGCTCACCATGGGCTCCACCGAGTGTTTCTGGAGGCGGGGCTGGAGTCGATGTGACCATGGATGAGTCTGCTTCGTGATGTCGAAGACGGGGACCCCCAGACGAGGTCGGTGGTGGTCGCAATGAATAAAAAGGTGGGGAGGGGACAGTCTACGTGCGGCGGGGACAACGGCCGAACTGGGGTGCTACGGTGGTCAAATAACCTCCTCCCTTCTAGATCTGAAAGAGGACTCGTGGAGGATCACCTTGGTCAAAGGGTACACCAGGAAGCTTGACGGACAGGCTGTGGGAGCTTCTGCAACTTGCCTCAGGTCATCTGCTAGAGACAGATTGCGTAGCTTGACGAGAATTGCTCCTCCGGGCAGCTCTGATGTCGGTTGAAGGTGTTCAAACTCCCATTGCGGAGCCGGCTTGGAGTAGATTCCAGTTATTCTAGGCTGGCCACCAGGAACTACTCAGAGAAGGTGGGGGTGATGCTGTAATAGGGCTTCTATTCTGCTACTATTGCAGGACTGGGTAGCAGTGGAAGTCCAAGCATATGTCCTAGCATGCATTGAGGTCTGAGCACCCTTGCATTAGTCCTCTATGAGGTCTGTGCACATTGTGTTGCTCAATACATTAGAATCAAAGCACATGCATTACAAGTCTGAGCATATTAATTCCCCTATCATTTTTCAGAAATGAATTTAAGTACACAAGATTTTTGACAGAATGATTTCGTTCTGACTGGCAGGAACCTACGTCACAGGGACCCAATATTAACTTACGAGAAGCAGCACGCCTTCACTAGCTCAGTCACGTGGCTCAAGCTTCTGTCTTATAGGCACGTGATCCAAGATTGGGATCTCCTTTAGAGATTCTGCCACGTGGACAAAGTATCCTTCATCCTTACACCTGGTGCCCCAGCAAAGCTTCTCCTTTCAGAGACTTTGGGCAGGAACAAGTTCTCCACGCGCCCAATTCTTTGAGCCTATAAATAAGAGGCTAGATCGCTCAGATCGTTGGACAAGAACGCATAAGAAGAAAGCAGAATGAGAAGAAAAAGGAGAAGAGAAGGATAAGAAAGGAGATGGCAAGCCTAAAACAAAGTGCATGCTAACGTCCTGCCATGGACTATCCGGGACTGGGAGGGGCGTGTAGAGACCAGTGTTCTGCTTCCTTTGTTTGGCCAAAGCACAAGTGCGGCACTGAGCCACAATGCGTGTAACATCTCTCTTCAGGCTAGGCCAAAAGAATTGGTGCTCTATTGCCTCAATGCTCTTGTTCTGGCCAAAATAGCCAGCAAGACGTCCCGCGTGCAACTCCCACATAAGAAAATCAGAAACAGAAGTCTGCGAGATGCACAACCTATCACCCCGGAAGAGGTGGCCCTCCTGCAACACATACTCACTAAAATCACGAGATAGACCAGACTGGAGTGTGGCAAAAATCAGACTAAAGTCAGGGCAATCAACATACACATCCTTCAGCCTCTCCAAGCCTACCACCTCAATGCTCATGGTGGTCAACATCATCATCCACCGACTCAACGTGTCGGATACCTTGTTCTCTGCCCCTGCTTTGTGCCTAAGCACAAAGGTATACTCCTGGAGATATTCCACCCAACAACTATGGCGAGCGTTTAGCTTCTTCTGGGTATGGAGGAATCGTAAGGCCTCATGATCAGAAAAGAGAACGAACTCTTGGTGCAAAAGATAGTGCCTCCAATACCGCAATGTCTGGACAACTGCGTAGAATTCTTTATCATAAGTAGAATAGTGCAATTTGGCATCATTCAGGTTCTCGCTAAAGAACACAATGGGGTGGGATTCCTGGCTCAATACTCCTCCAATACCCACTCCAGAAGCATCACAGGTGACCTCAAACACCATATAAAAGTCAGGTAATGCAAGGATAGGTGCTTGGGTCATACGCTCCTTGATGTCCTGAAATGTAGTGGCTATAGCCTTAGTCCAAACGAATGCCCCCTTCTTAATGCAATCTATGATCGGGGTGGTAATAGAACTGAAGCTGCGAATGAAGTGACGGTAGAACGTCACTAAGCCATGAAAGCTCTGGACATCGTGGAGTGTGCGGGACTCGGGCCACTCCCTGATGGCCCTAATCTTCTTCGGATCAGCGAAGACTCCATCTCTAGACACAATGAACCCGAGGAAGGTAACCTGATCAATCATGAAAGCACACTTCTTCGAGTTGTCACATAAGCTCTCTCGCCACAGCATAACACAAACTTGCCTAATGTGGTCTAGGTGGTCCTCCCTAGTGTGACTATAGATAAGAATGTCATCAAAGTTGATGACCAAGAAGACCCCTATCATAAGGCACAACACCTGGGTTATCAACCGCATGAAAGTGCTAGGGGCGTTGGAAAGCCCGAAGGGCATGACCAACCACTCATAGAGACCATCCTTGATCTTGAATGCCATCTTCCATTCATCCCCAGGCCTGATTCACACCTGGTGATAGCCACTACGAAGATCTATCTTTGAAAAGATAGTGGCTCCCGACATCATGTCTAGCAAGTCATCTAATCGGGGAATGGGAAATCGATACTTAATCGTGATCTTATTGATCGCATGGCTATCCATGCACATCCACCATGTGCCATCTTTCTTTGGGGCGAGCAAGGCAGGAATAACACATGGACTCTTGCTGTCCCTAAGAGATCCTCGACTCATCAGCTCTTTGACCTGCCTCTGAAGTTCGTCATGGTCCACAAGACTTATCCGGTAATGGGGGAGGTTGGCAAAGATGAGCCCGGGATGAGGTCGATCTCATGCTGGATATCCCGCAGAGTTTTTAAATCAACATAAAATAAATAAAAAAAATTTTAAAAATGTGCTTGTGTGAGAAGTAAGAGAGAGAGAGAACAAGAGGAAGATAGAGAGAGTGAGCCACGGCAAGTTAGAAAGAGGGATGGTGAGAGTGAGAAGAGAGAGAAAGGGAGAGTGAGAATGGAGACGGAGGGGGCTCGCACCGTGGGTGTGAGAGAGAGAGATCAGAGAGAGGGGTTGAGGTGCGTGCATGCATGCGGAGGGGGTTGCAGACAGGAGACCACGGCGACGACGGTGCACGAAGGTGCAGAACACGAACGTCGACGTGGACGCTGAAAGCGGAGGAGAAGGCGGTGAGGGCATGAAGGGGAGACGGCCTGTGCTGTCCGGGGAGAGAAGAGGAGCACGCGGTGGCTGTGACCAGTGGAGGCGGAGCAGGGAGGAGAAGAGAGAGGGGAGAAAGAGAGGAAGAGGGAGAGACCGGTGACGGCAGTGGAGGGGCCGCATGAGGTGGAGTGAGAAAGAGAGATACGGAGAGGTGAGAAGAGTAGCAACAGCGAAGCGGTTGCAGTTTAGGTGGGAGGGAGAGATGGCCGGCAGGGTCGGTGTATGCAGGAGAACGGGGAGAGTGGGACCGAGTGTGATGTGTGAGAAGGGAGAGGGAAGGAGCAGAGACGGGCGGAGGGCCGAGCCAAGAGGGTACGGTGGCGGACGGTGTGTGCAGGTGGTGTGGGGCATGTGTGTGTGTGTGTGTGGCGGACTGCTCGCGGCGACAGGCAGTGGTTGTGAGGGGGAGACGATAAGAAGAGAGGTGGTGGCCGGCGGAGGGGTGCATGCAGAGCCGCTAGCGGAAGGGAGCAGGTGGAAGATGGTGGTTCACGGGTGGCTGCTGACAGTGTAAGAGGTGTGTGCGTAGAGGAGAACAGGTGAGAGGGGGAGGCTGCCGACCGTGAGAGTGCCGCGATGGGAGCAGAGAGAAGAGAGAGGGGGGCTCACGGTGACGGCAGGAGAGGAGGGGGAGAAAGAGAGAGAGAGCCGACGGGGGGAGAGCAGGGAGAGAGGGGGGCGGTTAGAGATCGAGAGAGAGAGGGAGAGGTTGTGTCTGGTGTGCGTGTGTATAGCAGACAGAGATGACAAGGGCGAGAGTTGAGAGGGGAGAGCTGCGGTGGTGTAGGGAGAGCAGCGGTGGTGTGAGTGTTAGAGAGAGATAGAGAGAGAGGAGGAGAACGGAGAAGGAGAGATAGAGAGAGATGTAGGAGGAGAGAGGGAGAAGGGAAGAGAGATAAAGAGAGAGAGAGAGAGAACCAGGAGGGGGGAAGAGAAGAGGTGCTTGAGCTCCCTAGAAGGAGGGGGTGAAGTCTCGTTTGTAGGGGCCAAGGCCAATGCCTTCTATCTGGCAGCACAGCACGCCATTGCTGCGCACATGGCTCTGTCGCGAACACATGCCGCTGGAGATGCCCATGCCGGAGGAATCGCTATCGTGTCCCCCTGCCAGCCTATTCCAACGTTGTTGTCCTTGTATGATGGCCATGCTGCTATCGTGCCCACTTGCACGTGAGGAACACATGAGAGAGCCGTGGCCTCCTGCCCACACCCATGCATGTCTGCCAATGCCGCTGCCCAACTGCTCATGTACTGTTCACAAGATTGGCCAAAGATGAAGAAAATTAAGTGGGGGCCCCTCCAAATTTCAACAATGAAAATATGTCAATTATACCACATTTTGTTTATACAAAGAGATTTTTGTAGAAAATCATTAAAGTTTCTATATTTTCATTAAAATTTAATTATGTATCTTTCATTAAAAATTTCTCAAGTCTCATTAATCATTTAAAAAACTCTTTTTTATGTGAAACTGAGATTATCATGTGAAAATTATATAATTAACTTCGTTAAAGTCTAATAATGACGTGTGTGATATGAATAAATATAAATAAATAGGCGTTCATCAGGTGGCGGATCATCAGTCAAGTCAACCAGGACCTCCTCCACTGATGGGCCATCTCTGAGTGCTCGGCCACTAGTGCTCGAGTCCGATGCCTGCTCCTCGGCCCCCATCTCCTCGTCACTAAGCTCATCCTCACCATCACTGACCTCAAGGCCGAATAGCATTGACGGGGGAGGCAAGGAGGGTACCGGAATGCTCAGACTCTCGGTTACAACATGGAGGGCAACCTTCCAACTAGGGCTGTCAATGGGCCGGACCGGCCCGACAGGCCCGCGGGCCAGGCCCGATTTCGGGCCGGGCCGCAAGGTCTTTTTTGGCCCACGGACTTTTAGTCAGGCAGAGCTTCTGGATAACACAACGGACCTCTACCAAGCCGTCACAGGATCATAACGGACTCTCCATAATCCGTCACAAAAATGACTCAGGAAACCCAACCAGGTTGTTGCATTTTGGAAACATTAACGAACCAGAAGTGATCCGTCAAGATAATAATGGGTAGCTTGGAGTGCGTTAAATTATCTCTGTCCCTATACGACTCCATACCATGTCGTGCGAGGTGCTGGGTGCTCAGGAGGGGAATCAACCTCGTCTTAAAACAAACTGGCACGCCCGGTGGGATCCTTCCCACCTTTCTTCTTCTTGTCAACAAAAGACCTAAAACCTCTCTGAGGTTCTCATCACCCCTCTCCCACTTGGGGACGAGAAGAAGAGGACACCAACTTCCTGCTTTTTGCTGTTTCAAGCGCAACTCTTGCATCGCAACCGGGACGATGGCTACTGTGACTTGTGGCCCGCAAGTCATCGCGAACCACGCCAGGTTTGGCTACCTGGCAACTCCTATCGTTTTTGGCGACTTCCCTCTAGTCGTCGGCCCCCCTTTCTTTTTAGGGGTAATGCCGGTCGCCGAGGGCAACGCAATCGCCCCTGTTACTGTTGGTCAGGTCTCCCCGGCCAAGAAGACATCTGCTGAGGGTGCTAGGCCTTCCGCTCCTGCTGCCAGCCGGGTCCGCCCGATTCAGAAGACGATGTTTGGGGGTGTCAGGCCCTCAATTTCTACAGCTGGTTGAGTCAGATCGGCCACAATGAAGACAACTGCTAAGGGTGCCAGGCCCTCTACTTCTGCAACAGGCCGAGTGAGGTCGGCCAAATACTACACTATGTCTGGGGTTGTCAGGCCCTCGACGTCAACTACAGGCCTGGGCAGGCAGGCCATCAAGAAGCCCAAAACTAGAGGTGTCAGGCCTTCAGCCCTCCCAGTCGGCTGGGTGTTCTCGGTCAACCAAATTACTGCCGACGTCGTTCCTCCACAACAAAGGCAGCGCCGTCGCCGTAATGGAAGCCGTTCCGAGATGGCCGCCCCCTACTCAACGAGGGGAACGCCGTGCGCGCAATAGAGCACGCCCGGCAGCTGCCACCTCACGCTCCGACAAGACTGTACTTTTCGGAGACGTCCGCATTCGGCTCGATGGAGGCGAGCCGATTGTACCCCAGGATCGATAGGTCCCCACCATTCCTACCTCCAATCGATTCGAACTACTCCGAAAGGTCCGGGAGGAAGGGGCGAAGGTGAAGAACTTTGCCACGCCTTGGCCCAAAGCAGTAGTCCCCAGAGTCAGGTCTGGGGGCAACTCAATTGAGGAGCGACAGCTCCAAATGAAAAAGATTTGGGTCACCCAGGAGGAGGCACGAGCTACCAAACGAGCCAGATCAGAAAAAGCCCTCTGCCAGTCCGAATTACAGCAAGCACGAAGCTTGGTTACTCATCAACAAGGCGAGTCTTCAACCTCTCATGATGCAGGGACTCACTGACAATTAGGGCGGAAGCGCCGTGGAACGGCCAAGCCAGTACGCCCGACTTCCCCCTGGGCTAGCCCGGTGCACACAGGCGAGGACCGCTACGAGCAAGAGTCTATGCCCCGAGTGTCTGTTTTTGACAGGCTAGGGGGAGCACCGAAGCAAGGGAGACACCCGCCGAGGAAGAAGCGAGTGGCCCAAATGACAGATGACACCGTCAGGGTGTTCACTTGCTATATCTCTTCCACTGACAAGCAACCAGAGGGAGCTCAGGAAGACCTCAACCAACCCCTGCAAGCTATGAGGAGGTCGAGGCATGCCTCTCCGGTGGTAGCTCAGTTAGAGCCAACCCTTACTGTCAGAGAATCACAGCCTGACCCAACACGGCAAAAGGAGCGTCAAGAAGACATTCACAGCATCAGTGGAGATGGCGACCCCCTGCATGAGGAGGGTCTTGCCGGGGAGGGCCAAGCCCTCACCTTGGAGGAGCTCCGGCATGAGAACCACGAGCTCAAAAACTTGTTGCAAACACTCCTGCGTGAAAAGGAGACCCCGGTCCAACCCTCTGCGGCGCCCGCTGGTATAGAGCAACAACCTTCTCCTGCTCTAGCCACGATCAACGCATCGGCCGTCGCGGCTAGGCCGCCTATTGCTTTGGAGGTCGAGGTGCCGCAGCAAGAGCCCAACATGCGGTCATCTGCTACCCCTGCCGAAAGCCTAATGGCACAGAGACAAATGATCGAGTGGATCGTAGAGGCAAAGTTCGCACAGCATGGCGAAGGTGTGGCTACTGCAGATTTATACAGTATGCCATACCCCCTTCACCATCAATTTAAAAAGCTCCCTCCATATTGCCCAAAGGCTCCAAAACTAGGCAAGGTTCGTCGCATGAGCATTTGGCCTATTATATGACTGCCATGGGCGAATTGGCGCTGGACGAATCCTATCTTCTGCGATACTTTGCCACTTCCCTAACAGGTACCGCCTTCCAGTGGTATTCCTGACTAAAACCCAACTCAATATCTGATTGGGTAGATATGCAGAAGAAATTTGTTGACTGGTTCCAAACAGTGAACATTCTCTTGCGAAACTTTGCGCCCTTAAGCAAAAGAAGGGTGAAACGGCTCTGGACTTCGTCAAAAGATGAAGGGACGTCAGCATACGCTGTGATAACCCTCCCACGCCAGAAGATGTCATTACCATATGCTGTCGGGGCCTAGCAGCGTAGGTTAGTGAGAAGCTCCTGGGTTCCAACATCCGGAGCTTTGATCAGCTCAACACCATGGTGGCAGAGATCGAAATGTTCTTCGCTGATCACCCAGCACATCTCTCTGCCAAAGGTAAGACCTCCAAGGATCGCCCGGCTGGTGGTAAAGAGGTGAATTCGGTCGATTTCTCCCCGACAAATGGAGATAAGGGAGAAACCGAGTCAAAGGGCAATGGCAAAAAGCCCGACGCCAAAGCGACTACTAGTGTGCTAACGGAGCACATGAAGAGACCATATTCATTTAGAAAAGAGCACACAAAAATGCTCTTTGATTTATGCATGAATGAGAAACTGCCCACCCTGCCAAAGCCGCAGAAGCCAGCAGAGGTAGACAAGACAGACGATCCCAACTATTGTGTGTATCACCGAAGATTGGGACATACTATAGATGTCTTTAAAGACATAGCCGAAGACCTTATTCAGAAGGGCCTAATAAATATGTTGGGCCATGCGGTTGAGCCTCCACAATCGCATCCCTAGAGCCGGCCAAATCGGTCAGCCAATGTGGTCTACATGGCAACCCCAATTTCAAGCTCAAATGCCGCCGAGGCTGGGTCATCTAATCAGCGACCCCGAGTTGCCCCTGAACCATCGCACTGGCCGATGGCGGACTGCCTCGCCGTGAGAAGGATCCTTCAGAAGATCTGCAGGGAGATTTATCAGCTAAGGCGGGAGCAACGGGAGCTGTTGCAGTCCAAAATCTGGATGATCAGTTGGCGGCCTTCCTTCAGGGCCGATCAAGTTGCCCACTGCTCCACCCGGGCCGGGGGCAAAAACTTCACCATCCGCCCCGCTGAGACCCGGTTTGGGTGGATGACTTTCAGAAGACTCATCGGACTCATCTGAAGATTCGAAGCCCGTAAAGTTATATTCCTTTCCCCGCGAGCAGACGCTGCAAATCTTCTTTGCTTACTGTCGTGCGGGGTTGTTGAGCCTCTCAGCATCACCTAGTCACCAGTGGCCAGGCGCTCGGTTATATCAAGACTACTGCCCCTACCATGAGGTAGCGGGCCACATCATCTTTAACTGCCAATCTTTCAAGGACCTCGTGGAAGATTTCATTAAGCGAGGGATACTTAACATAAGCGACTCATTGGTGCACCCCCCACAGCCTCATGAGCAGGAAGAGATGACCTTCTCCATCAATGTCATCCACACGCCAGTCGCGTTCCAATTGCATGACCCTCAGGCAAAGAAGGCAGCTCCCAACGATCTATTCCGAAATCCACTCTATGGTACCCGGGGTGGTGACCTTCTCATCAGTGCTCCTTTCCCAAGGGAGATATAGAGAAAATTTTTGATAAACTTTTAGAGGATGGCCGGGTGATGACATACGACCTGCCATCTTATTACAATGAGATAGCTAAGAGTCACCCTCTTTACTGTAAATATCATACGCAGGTGTCCCATCCAACTGGAGAATGCCTGGAGGTCCAAGACTGCATTCAAACCCTTATTCAAAGAGGGGTAATCAATACTCAAGGCAATTCAATGACGAGACACCAGCTGCGGGAGACTACTGAGAAGATCCTCCGGCGGGAGCAACAGGGTCAACCCCGACACCTACTAGCTAAGCATACCTCCTCGCAGGTTTGCTCGAGGAATCTCGTCGGGGGGGATCCCAAGCCAAGCCTTAAAGGCAAGGCTCAGCATGATAGGCCTACAGCCCAAGGTCCTCGAAGCTCGGTCCCTGGGGGAGCCTCTAAGTCCTCTACCTAGTCGGGCCACCACAAGAGGGCTACCGCCAGACACCCACAGCCGAAAGATAAAGACAAAATCAAGGTCGCAAAGCCCGAGCCTAAGGTTCAATCTTGTGACAGGCTAGTGGGGTCCACCCGTTCAGGAGGATCTCAACGACTCTCAGGGGCCAAGCCGCCAGCTGAAACAAAGTTAGCGACACCGCAAAACCCCCTGGAGTTTCACTTCGGTCAGCCGAAATTTCAAGAATTGCCGTCGGAGATAGTTGCTCGGGCAATTAACGCCACCTTCCAACCACAGCCCGATGAAGGGCGTTGGACTTGCGTCGCTCCAAGGAGGGGTCGCGGGCTCCAAAATGTCAGACGACTAGCTCGGGGCGGAAGACAAGACTCTGGGGGCAAGCCACTTCGCCCTCCAAAGCCATCTTTACCTTCATTAGAGGAGGCCGCTCGCCTCAAGAAGCAGGAGAAGAATCGAAAGAAGAACCTGAAAAGAAGATTGAAAAAACAAGCTGAGCAGGCAGCCGCCATGGAAGCCTCCAAAGAGCTTACCCCCGTGCAAAGGTTGCATTTATTTTTTTTAAGGTTTGATGAAGACCTCTACAAATTTATTATTCGTTGGAATGGGAGCAACACCAGAGCGAAGAGAGAAGGGTTTTATGCATTGAGGTGAATCCCGATGGGACTTAAGAGTTGGGATTAACAAAGGGGAGTCATTTTGTTTCGTTAATTCAAACAGGGGATCTTGACCAAAGTTAGGATAGCAGGCTTCGACAGAACATCTAAGCCAAAATCGGGAAAGTAGGATTTGACCGAAGGTGTAAGCCAAAATTGGGAGAGCAGGCTTCTACCGAAGGTTTAAGCCGAAATTGGGAAAGTGGGCTTTAACGGAACGTCTAAGCTGAAGGATAGCAAACTTTACTAAGTCAAAGGATGTTAGGATAGAGGGATTTGACTGAATGTCTAGGCCGAAAGATAGGATAGCAGGCTTTGCTAAGCTGAAGGGTAGCGGGCTTCGACCGAAGGTCTAAGTTGAAATCGGGAGAGTGGGCTTTGACGAAACGTCTAAGTCAAAATCGAAAGAGTGAGCTTCAACCGAAGGTCTAAGTCAAAATCGAGAAGGCAGGCTTCGACGAAACGTCTAAGCTAAAATCGGGAAAGCGGGCTTTGACTGAAGTTCTAAGCCAAAATTGGGAAAGTAGATTTCGACGGAACGTCTAAGCTGAAATTGAGAAAGTAGGCTTTGACCAAAGGTCTAAGCGAAGATTGGGAGAGCGGGTTTCGACGGAACGTCTAAGCCAAAATTGGGAAAGTGGGCTTTGACCGAAGTTCTAAACCAAAGGATTGCAGGCTTTACTAAGTCGAAGGATGTTAGGATAGTGGGCTTTGACTAATGTGTAGGCCGGAAAGATAGGATAGCAGGCTTTACTAAGTCGAAGGGAGCCGGATAGTAGGGTTTAACTGAACGTCTGAGCCAGAGGATAGCGGGATAGTGGGCTTCGACGGAAGGTCTAGTCCGAGAGTTAAGATAGCGGGATTTGCTGAGCCGAAGAATAGCAAGATAGTGAGCTTCGCCGGTATGTCTTAGCCGAGAGATAGCACGATAGCTGCTTCGATAGAAGTTCTAGGCCGAAAGATCAGATAGCGGGCTTTGCTGAGCCAAAGGGTAGCTAGCCTTGACCGAAGGTCTAAGCCATAGGATAGGGAGTGGGCTTTACTAAGTTGAAAGGGTAGCGGGCTTCGACTAAAGGTCGAAGCCAAAGGATAGTGGGCTTTGACCGAAGGTCTCAGCTGAAGGATATCAATAGAGCGGGCTGCACAAGCCAAGGGATAACGAGATAGTGGGCTGTATAAGCCGAACGATAGCAGGATAGCAGGCTGCATAAGCCAAAAGATAGAGGTATAGCTGGCTTCGACGATACGTCTAAGTTGAAAGATTATAGCGAGCTACAGAAGCCAAAGGATAGTGAGATAGTGGGTTGCATAAGTCGAAAGATAGTGGTATAGTTGGCTACATGAGCTAAAGAGTAGCTAGATAGTGGGCTTTACCAAGCTGATTGGTAGTGGGCCTTGACCGAAGGATATCGGGATAGCAGGTTGCATAAGCCAAAGGATGTCCGGGAAGCAGACTTTGACGATATGTCTAGGCCGAAATTAGGAAAGTGGGCTTCGACCGAAGGTCTAAGCTAAAGGATAGCGGGATAGCTAGCTGTGTAAGCCAAAAAAATAGTGAGATAGTGGGCTGCATAAGCCGAAGGATAGCTGGATAGCGGGCATTTACAGGATGTCTAACCCAACAATAGCAGGATAACGGGCTTCGACGAAAGGTCTAAGCCAAAAGATAGCAGGATAGTGGGCTTCGATGATATACCTTGGCCAAATGATAGCAGAATAGTGGGCTTCGATGGAATGTCTAAGCCAAAAGTGGGAGAGCGGACATTGACAGAATGTCTGAGTCAAAAGTGGGACAACAGGCCTTGGCTGAAGGTCTAAGCTGAAATTAGGAGAGCAGGCTGTGCAAGCCAAAGGATAGTGGAGGAGCAGGCTATGTAAGTTAAAGGATAGCAGGAGAGCAGGCTGTGAGAGGCAAGATTGAGAGAGCAGACTACAAGAGCCAAAATATAGTGGGAGAGCGGGCTACGGAAGCCGAAATTGGGAGAGCAGGCTATGAGAGCCAAAATATAGGATAGTTGAGATATATGATAGCAGGCTTTGGCCAAAATGGCTAAGCTGCAAGATAGGGTATCTAAAATATATGAAAACGAGTTTTGGCCAGGATGGTTAAGCCGAAGGATGGGATATCTGGGATATATGGGAGCGGGCTTTGGTCAAAATTGCCTCGGCACAAGACTTTGTGTCCTAGCCGACTTCCATACAATATTGCCATTACGAGCCTTACGCTCGAATCAGCACAAAAATCCATTCTTTACGTTAGCATTACCTCCTTGCTAACGAATACACCCTTTCATTGGCGCAAGGCCCCGTGCCCTAGCCAACTATCATATGCTACTATCCAAGGTCAAACATTGCATGATTGATCCATCCCCGTTTCTCACCCTATGTTTAAAAAAAAATGGGGCTTAAAATAGAGGTGCCCCGCTAGGATTGTTCCAAAACTAGGAGAAGGGCAAAAATGGCTATAACCTGACTACGGTGAAAGCTCGAAAGGGCGTCACAGGCAAAATTGGGTACCCCGATACGTGAAAACCCGAAAGGGCCCATGGGCAAAAACAAGAGGGGGCTGGCTTCGGTGAAAACTCAAATGGGCACTTGAGTCAGTAAGGGGACAATTGAAAGTTCCTCCCGACTATCACCCGCACAAAATTTTGGATGGGATATTCCCAGAGGTTCCACCGGAGAACAAATAAACCATGTTTGACCCTTATCATCATCGACAAGATCGGTCAACTTTTCCCTTAACTTGGACTGTTCGTCCTCGTTAATGAACAAACATACCTTTGCTTCAACATTTAACCAATGTCGATGCACAAACCATGTTTGATCCTTGTTATCATCGGCAAGATCGGTCAACGTTTCCCTTAACTTGGACCTTTCATCCTCATTAGTGAATGAACTTATCTTGGCTTTCACATTTAACCAATGTCGATGAATAGACCATGTTTGACCCTTGTCATCATCGGCAAGATCGCTCGGCAATTCCTTAACCCGGATCTCCCGTCCCTGTAAACAAATAAACCCATCTTTGCTTCGGCATTTGGCCAGTGCCAATGAATAAATCCCTACCCGTTCTGGCTTTAGTTCTGTAAATCAAAAAAATGGGGCTTACAATAGAGGTGCCCCGCCAGACTTGCTCCTGCAACTAGGGCAAGGGCAAATATGGCTATAACCTGATTACGGCGAAAACCCGAAAGGGCATCGAAGGCAAAAGTGGGTACCCCGCCATGTGAAAACCCGAAAGGGCGCGTGGACAAATACAAGAGGGGGCAGGCTTCGGTGAAAACCCGAAAGGGCACCTAAGTCAGTAATGTGATATAAAAAAATGATTATTAAAAAAAATGAAATGACGAATGAAAATGATGATGATGATAACCCAATGATGATGTTATATTCTCATTTGCCATTTAGGTCCCATGAAAATTTCCACGTGCGACCTACAAAGCCATGTCCTATCGGCATAAGCCTTACGCCTATGTTGTAATAACCTATCTTTACTTCGGCATTTAACCAATGTCGATGAATAAACTATATTTGACCCTTGTCATCATCGGCAAGATCGGTCAACTTTTTCCTTAACTTGGACCTTCCATCCTAGTTAATGAACAAACATACCTTTGCTTCAGCACTTAACCAATGTCGATGAACAAACCATGTTTGACCCTTGTCATCATCGGCAAGATTGGTCAACTTTTCCCTTCACTTGGACCTTTCGCCGTCGTTAATGAACGAACTTACCTTTGCTTCGATACTTAACCAGTGCCAATGAACAAATCATGTTTGACCCTTATCATCATCGGCAAGATCGATCACCTTTTCCCTTAACTTGGACCCTTCGTCATTGTTAATGAACAAACATACCTTTGCTTCGGTATTTAACCAATGTCGATGAACAAGTCATGTTTGACCCTTGTCATCATCAGTAAGATCGGTCAACTTTTCCCTTAACTTGGACCTTTCGTCCGCATTAATGAATGAACATACCTATCTTTTCTTCGGCATTTAACCAGTGCCAATGAACAAACCATGTTTGGCCCTTGTCATGATCGGTAAGATCGGTCAACTTTTCCCTTAACTTGGACCTTTCATCCTCGTTAATGAATGAACTTATCTTGGCTTTGACATTTAACCAATGTCGATGAACAAATCATGTTTGACCCTTGTTATCATCGGTAAGATCGGTCAATGTTTCCCTTAACTTGGACCTTTCATCCTCGTTAGTGAACGAACTTATCTTGGCTTTGACATTTAACCAATGTCGATGAACAGACCATGTTTGACCCTTGTCATCATCGACAAGATCAGTCGACATTTTCTTAACCCAGACCTCCCATCCCTGTTAACAAATAAACCCATCTTTACCTCGGCATTTGGCCAGTGCCAATGAATAAATCCCTACCCGTTCTGGCTTCAGTTCTGTAAATCAAAAACCAAACCAGCCCTTTGGGCTGGTCCGCCTAAACCCCACTTGGGGGAGGGGTTTAGGTAGACCAAACTAGCCCCTTTGGGCTGGTCCACCTAAACCCTCCCTCCCCCACTCCGTAAACCAAAAAAAAATATTTTTCTTAAGGTTTACGCGGACCAAACCCAACCCCTCAACCTAGTCTGTGTAAACCCTTCCATGGCCCTTCAACTTCCCCTAGAAAAGCCCCTTAGAAGCTCAAGGGGTGGAGGAATCAAATGCATGCAGTTCAAGATCATCCAAGACATCAACACAAGGCAATTGGTGCAGCATGCAAGGAGATTTGTGTATGTGGGTGACTTGTAAATCGGCTTATGCACACCGAGGGTATGTCGCTTGTGCTCCCCTCACACGGTGTTTAGCCATGACATGCAAGTCTTTCCCCGCTACACGTTCGGCATTATGACAATGGCAAATACCTTCTTATTTTGGGATTGCCCACGTGTGGCCGTCATACACACACGCCATGACGTCACACCTTCTGCCATCACGAGGCCGTTTCTGACTACTCGACCCGAGCCACGTTTGATCCTCGCCCAGTCGCCAACCTGTGCCTTCTCCAGTCACCTAGTTTACTCCTCCCTTCACAAATCGAGCGTTGCCCTTGCTTTGAGGGGACCCTTTGCAAAACACGTGGATATCCACGTTATTACGCATTGACCCGGGGACCGACCTGCTCGTCGAAATTATCCCGCGACTTGTGCCCGTTGAACCTCGGCTGAGACGGCCCGCTTGTAAGCCCACGTGGCTCTAATAAATTACATCACCACTCGAATGAATGTCCTCGAATCCACGTGCAGGCCCCAGCCTCCCCCCCCACCACTTGGTGCAGGTGTCCAGTACCTCTGACCCCAACAAATACCTTCTGGTTAAACGTGAACCAATAGCTGTGGAGTGCCCCTTGCTCTCTGCCCATGGATCCAAATATATACAAACTTCTCTTTAGCGTAGAACGAAGGTATTCGGATTCAATCCGATGTAATAAACATCGATTGCTTATGGAAGACGTCCAGTACATGATTCCCTACAATCACCAACGCATTCGCACCTGTGGAGCCTCCCTTCTATCCACGTGTCGCCTGCCCCCTGCACTCATGTGTTGCGTCCTAGCGACGCTTCCCAGTCAACCCTTGGCTCCCTAGGTGATTGTTGAGAAATCGACTGACACGCCTGCATCCCAGTCATGTTTCCCCCAAGACCAGGAAACCTCTTGTGCCACTCGATCCTCGACTTTCCATAAATGGCGAGTGCACGGGGTTGCCGTGAGAAGGATACGGTCGTAGTAAGGGGGTGCCCAAAGTACGTTAGAGCCCGACGTCTCCCCTATTGCCTTATCCCATCCCTCAGTCCGATCACCAAACACACACACTTGTGCACGACCTGACGTGCGCGAACAAGGATATATGATGAAAACTATTCAAGCATCAAACAAATACAAGACATTAAATTGTCATGATTTATGACCAATATGCAAGACCCTAGATACATAATTGACCCATGGTACTTGGCCGAGGACTAGTCTCTACGCATGATGTGGGTTTCCAGACAGACATAATCTGCCCTTCTCCCAGCATACCATTTTATATACCATAGGGTCATGCATGACAGTGTAGTGCAAATGCAGTCCAATATGCAACTCAAATTTTGATATCATTTTGCCAAACATACATGTATGCAGATGAAAAATGTATGCAATAGTTTTTCAGTGTCTGTGTAAAATGTCCACTTATGACATATACAAACATTTAAACAAATGCAATTGACATATGCATGCATTCAAACTTTCAGACTGTGATATTCAGTTCTAAGCACAAATGATTCAGCATATGCATGAGAGACTTATGGATAGCAATGTATATTATCATACTCAGATGTAAGCATGAATGGACTAAATTTTAACTAACAACTCAAGCATGATATGTATCTATCTGAAAAAAATTATTGAAAACTTCAAATAACCAAACCTGTCAAATGCAGAATCTGGGGTTTTATTTGACTCAGGTGCCTTGGCTTATTTAGCCCCTTTTATTCCTCAGCCCCAACACACTCCTGCAAAACACAAATCTTATTCTATAGTTTTAGGCACCCAAGAGTTCTTGGGTTCTACATGGTTAGTAGCACCTCTGTAGAGTGCTCTCTACATTTTCTGAGCTTGTATGTCATCAGATTTCATCAAATAATAGTTAGACATGGAATGCCTAAACTATCCACAGTAAGGACATGATATAATAGACAAAGGAAAAGAATTTTAGTCTTTGAGAGGTTGACCTTATCTAGCTAGGCAAATTGGAAGGTCTGAAGGGAAGGAAGAAAAATGCAAGTTTTCACCTGTAATGTGACAGGGGTAACTAGCAACTATGGGGCTCTACCCAAGGAGCTCAAAGAATTGGCCAAGTTAGTCGAGAGGCCTGGGTCGACGACAAGACAGAGCAGAGCCGCTGAAGAAGCAATCAAAGTGGCCAATGGCAAGCAGGCCATCATCACGTTAACTTCCAATGTGGTGACGTCTGATGAAGAAGAGATTCCTCTGCCAACCCCATCCGAAGGTGTCTCGGGTGAAGAATTGGAAAGCATGCCCATGGCGACAGCACTAGACCCAGCTATCCTGATGATACTACATAAATATCATCAGGAGATTGAGTTCTTAAAGAGACAGCTGAATGAAAGGACTGAGCAAACTCTTGTTCCCAAGCATTAGGATATGCATCTTGAATCATCCCGGGGAGCTCCTAACCCAGTTGATGCTGTACAACCCACTATTCCTCAGCCAACAAGCCATGTCAAGGCCCTTCTTAAGCACTTCCCACAGCCACCACTGGTGCAACCAGCAATTCCTCAAATGTAGCAGTTGCCACCAATAATGCAGCCCACACCTCATGCTACGTCTCTAACAACTCCCTTTATGCAGCAGCCTGCACATTTCTACCCAGAGCCAATGGACCCTGCTACGGTGAACAAGTTAATGGTGGAGAGAATGATCTAGATGAAGCTGGCTGAGAGGACCGACTATGATCTCAGCACTTTTGATGTATACAAAGTGCCATATCCACCACAGTATGCTACAAAGAGGCTTCCGCCTGGCATCAGTAAACCGCCCAAGTTTGAAAAGTTCAATGAGCAGGGCTCTCCCAAGGAGCACATTACTTACTACATGACGATCATGGGCGATCTGGCAGCAGATGAAGCCTATCTACTGAAATTCTTTGGGTCCTCCTTGACATGGCTAGCATTTGAATGGTACTCGGGCTTGCCAGCTAGGTCAATTCTGTTAGGTCCCTTGAGTGCCTACGGATCTAGAATGGGGGGTTGAACAAATCTGGTATAGACTTTGCCTAGTCAAAATCTAAGCCCAATAGAAACACAATCTACAACTTGATATGCAGATGACAATATATCCAATATGGATTGGTTTCAACGGAAATAGTTCAAGGGAATAGAACAAGACAATCATACACAAGAAGCCAACAAGTTGCTGTATGGGAGGAGGCTGAGGTCGACATAGCAGAGTTACGAGGTCGACGTAGTCTCTCAATGATTTTGGCTGTTAGACATATTAGCTGCTCATCAGACCCCTTGAAAGTGTGTGAATAGAATAACTTGCCCCGAGCCTGGGTGGACTCCCTAGTACCTGTGTGCAAGGATGCAACAAGCAGTTGAGGAAATGCAAATGCAGTGAGGGGCAAGCGGTGTGTAGGGAAGATGGATGGTGTGCAAAACCTGAATGTTAAGAGCGTTCTATGGAAAATAATTGGAATTGTATATGATGAAGCTAGCACACGAATATGTGAATGGGGGTAGAGAACATGGAGCAATCACACAAGACACAGCTCATAACACAAGAATTTTTAAGGTGGTTCGGTTGTAAACCCGTAACCTACGTCCACCCCTCGCCAAACCTAATGAGGCTTTACCACATGAGGATGAAGTCCTCAACACATGTCGGGAGAGGATGAACCCCCCCGACACACACACACACAGGGACGAACCCCCCTACACACACACACACAAACAAGGAAAAGAAATAAGCTGCAAGTGTAGCAAAAACATGGGGACAACTCCCCAAGACACACGGTTGTTCCATAATCCAAAACACTTCAAGTCACTCAAGCAGAACACCGGACACACACTATTACACTGATTGCAAAATGAAAATGAAAACACGAAGCAAGGTATAAAGAAGGAAATTGTGGTTTCAGATCAATGTTATGAAGCACTATCAAGCTAGGCACGGCTGAAGGAGGACCGCACTCCGTTCTTCTTCTTTTCCTCTTTCCCTTCTTTCAGATTTTCTGTTGAGGAGGCTCCCTTCTTTTCTCTCAAGCTCTCTTCCTTTTCTTTTTTTGCAGAAACTCACGGTGGAAGGCTTATGGCTGCTCACTCTTTTTTTCCTCTCTTCTTCTTTCACTTTTCTTCTATTTTTCTCTTGGGAACGAGCATAACGGCATATTAATTAAGTTTCATAACTTATCCATGACTTGTTAAACATAGTTTTAGAATCCAGCAGAAAATAATCAACAATAAAGTTTAGTACTCGACAGAGGTTCAATCTAGGATCTCCTCATGCAAGAGGTGGAATTTCGGATAGACATAACCTATCTTTCTAGCCACGCTGTTCTATATACTCTTTGGTTGATGACTCATACACATAAAACGAATGCAAATATCTAAAACATCATTTACCTGCAAAGAACAGTCCTAAACATTCATCTAGACGAAGCAATGAGGATATAAGCAAACACACAGTGGACACAATAATTTTTAAGGTGGTTCGATCTCAAGCTTGAGATTTATTTCCACCTCTCACTCAATCAAGTGAGGCTTCTGCTGACAAACAACTTGCCAATCCGCTGATCCACAGTTTTAGGGATAAAATCCCTACAGACCGTTGAGCTTCACAGCTTGCTATCCAAGGAATCAATCCTCGCCGCTGAGCAACACAGCTTGCTCCGCTGACTACACAGCTGACAATCGTTCAAAAATAAATGAAGAAAATAACCAAAGCAGAAAGACAAATGTAGCTCTCACTCGAGCAATTGACTCTGGATCTGATCCAGAAGTCGAGACTGACATAGCCTCTACTCCCACTTGTTGACACCCGTTTTATGACCAATGAGTTGGGTCATCTCCTTATTATTTTTTGTGATGTCCCAGGTTATTCACCGCTTATTGGGCCATATTGGTTAGTTTTGAGGTTTATTTTATGGGTCACTCTCCCTAGTTGGGCCTCGTTCCTTGTCTTTTCCATCGCTCGAAGCTTAGTGGGCTTTTTGTTCTTTTTGCCAGGACCTCGCCCCAAGCGGTCTATAAAACGACCGTTATCCATGGTTGACGATCTAATTCTAGACCGTTTAGCACTGGCAGAGTCCTATTTTAAATGTCTTTCTTATCTTTTACTGGACGATCAGCCCATGCGGTCTATCGCATGACCGTTAGTGGTGCTCTGGCAGTCTATTGCTAGACCGTTTGGCATGCAGAGAGTCCTTATCGCGACTTCTTCTCCCATTAACCTTATCTTTTGCTGCACGACTGAGCCATGCGGTCTGTCTGTCAACCATTTCTTGAGCCATGCTGTCTATCGCAAGATCGTTAGTGCAGACAGAGAGTCCTGCTCTGACTATTCTTTCTCTACTTCACCGTGAACGAACTAGAGTCCTTGTTTTGTTGATTTCTATCCAGATAAAGATCCTCAGAAACTTCTGTTTGTTTCTTTGGACTCTTAGGAGTATTATCTTTGAGAGTTTGATAAGTTCAGGCCTATTTTCGTGTAAGTTCCTCTCCAACTCCACCAGAGGGTTTGAGGGTCTATAAATAGAACCCTTGGCTACATGACTTGAGGAGGAGATTTCTGGAGCTTTCATTGAGGTGCTACTACATCCTGGAGTGAGTACCAACCAGGGAGAAGTCCTTTCTACGTCCATAAGACTTCTGGTCCAAGGAGTATTTGATTTCAATTACTTTAGTTTGAGTCTTTTTTTCTTTTAGTTCTTCCCCCTCTTCCTACTTGCATCCATAGCATATTCCCACTTCCTCTTCTAGGTTCTGCTGCACTTTCATCATTTTCAAACATCCTCCTATCTTTTTCACATCCCACAGGGGTTAAAAAATCACCAACCCCAAGGTATCACCCCTTACTTTTATCCACTTTAGTTTAATTTCATTATAGATTCTACACTAGTCCAATGGCTTATTTTCTTTGTGTCTACATCTTTCTGTAGGTTTACAGGGTTCATTGCACGAGGCCCAGCTCTTCGGGCCAGCCAGGAGGGGTGGAGATATCAAGTTCCACATTGCTGATTCTGGGTGCTCTTGCGGTCATTTGAAAGGCCGTTTAAGGATCTCAGGCGGTCTATCATAGGACCATTTGGCGTCGTCTGGCGGTCGTCTGGAAGATCATTTTTTATCTGCAGTGCCTAGTTTTCTCTCCCGTGGGTGGGTGGCTTTATCCGATTCTTTCCAAGGTATGTACTGTAGTTTTACTGCTTTATTTACCTTGGTGGCTATCACACTTCCTTTGTTTGGGCATTAGTCTTCATCTTTCATCATCTCTCTTCCTTATTTCTTTATTTTAGTTGCTCCACACCTACGGTGTGTGTTTTTATTTTTATTCCTTTGTTCCACCTCTCGGAGTGTGTTTTTCTTTATTCCTTGCTTTATTTCTGCCATGATGACATGCCCACATGTTTTATGTTGTTGATTGCTTGAGTTAGTGCACCACTTGCTCTTCATATTTCACTTTCATATCATTTATATTCACTTCATCACACACACAAGCTAGAATTGATATATGAAGAAACGTCCCAGGTAAGAGCGACAAAGGTAAACATCCTGATCACTGAATATGAAATGCTCAAGATGAAACAAGTCATATGTTTTCTAGACTGTCAGAGCTTACTAATAATCTTAGAGCATTAGGTAAGGATTATTATGACAATGATATTGTTAGGCAAATACTCAGGTCCCTTCCCCCAGCGTGGCACACTAAGGCCACTATCATTGAAGATTCCAGGGATCTAACAACCATGTCGGTAGATGATCTCATTGGCTCCTTGATGACATACGAAATCAACTTCAAACCAAAGGGAAAGGAGCACAGGAAGAAGCCAATAGCTCTCAAAGGGTGTGAGAGCAATGAAGAGAGTAGTGAGTATTCTGAAAACTTCTCTGATTTAGACGATCATTAATAGGCCATGCTTACCAGACATTTTTCAGAGTTCTTCAAATCCAAAGGTAAAATCTATAGGAAAAAGTGGCCACAATAAAAAGCTAAGTCTTCTAACATCAAGCTTGATAAAAATAAGAATTCTGATAAGATCACTTGTTATCACTGTAAGAAAGTAAGTAACATGAAAGGAGAGTGTCCTGACTTGCTGAGGAAGAATCCCAAGGGAAAGAAGAAGAAGCCTCAAGCCATGGTGTGTACATGGAGTGATGAGGAGGAAATCACTAAAGGGGAATCTTCCGAAGGAGATGAAGAAGGACAGTGCCTTATAGCACAAAGTGATGAGGAGGTGAGTAACTTCTTTGAAAATTTTACTATTGATGATTAGGAAAATAAATATGGTGAACTTCTTGCTAAGTATAATTTTCTGAGTAAGGAACGTAAAGCTCTAAAGAGGAAATTGAATGCTATTGTTGAGGATAAGAATAACATTCAAAAAGAAAAGTGAAGAGGGGCGATCTCACATCGATCCTGAGCCGTGTGATCTTGGGAGGATCTTGATCACAATCACCATGTCTGTATGAACTACAAGGTAGGAAACGGATCAGAGGTGCCCAGGGATTGATCCGTGGGGAAAACCTATTGATGCTTAAGTCAGTGAGTAAGGTAGAGTGCAAGTGCAGGGGGAGATGATAGGAGGAAATAGGGGCGCGAGATCATTCTCCACCAAGAGGTGTGGTGGTTCTCATGCAAGATGGTTGCTAACTTCGCCGGAGGGTCTTCCAGGGTCTATATAGCAATCCATTTAACGTAACAAGCCAGAGAGTCCAGGGAGTAAAGGGGATTTAGGAGAGGTTATGTCCTTATTATAGGCTCATTACAGCACAAGGACTTTTGCTCTCCCTTATCCTTTAGAGTTCCCTGCTCCTTAAAGCTGCATAACGGATGCTTGGGTGAGCTTCTGACGGCCAGTCTGAGCCTGGGACGTCAGCTGGGGGTCTTCCTGAGCGGTGGGCATGTCGCACCGCCTCCAGCGCCTGACAGGGCGCATCGCTACTCTCAATCATTTCCTCCCGAGTGGCCGAACAATGCCTACCCCTCTTCAAATTGTTGAGGGGGCCCAAATTAGCATATGCTACGTTCTCTTGGGACGAGGAATGTCAGAAGGCTTTTGCAGAGCTAGAGGAGTTTTTGGATTCACCCCTGATACTGTTGAAGCCAATCTCGGGTGAAACTCTGTACCTTTACCTCTCATCAACTCCTTCCACGGTGAGCTTGGTCCTAGTCTGAGATGACGCAAGAGTGCAGAGGCCAGTATACTACACCAGCATGGTGCTCAACGAGGCCAAAATAAGGTACCCCACAATCGAGAAACTAGTGCTAGCATTGGTGACCTCGGTCAAGCGCCTCTGACCTTACTTCCAAGGGCACTCCATCATCGTGCTGACCAACGAGCCCCTAAAGAAGATCCTCGCTCACCCTGAGGCTGCGGGTCGCCTTGTCAAGTGGGCCATAATGCTCGGGGCATACGACATCTCTTATCACCCCTGTTCTGCCATCAAAGGATAGGCACTCGCAGACTTCATAGTAGAGAGAACTGTTCCCATTGGAGAGGCCCTTCAGTCGACGCCCGGGCCCACCTGGGACCTTTTTGTTGACGGGTCCTCCAACTTGGCCTGCTGTGACGTCGGCGTCCTCCTCAAGTTTCAAGATCGAGCAGAGTTGCAGTACCCCTTGAAGTTCAACTTTCAGGCATCCTGTTGGGATCGGTGCTAAGAATTCAGAGGGGGGGTGAATGAATTCTCCTTTAAAATTTTACCTCGAAGTGAGAGATCTACTACTGATTATGCCAGTCCCAGCAGATTTAACAATTTCCTCTCTCCCTCTCCCCTGTTTCCCCCTCTCTCTTTTGTGCCTCTCCCTTTCTCTCCCATTTCTCTCCATCTCCTCCCTCATTCTTCAGATGACAGCCAGAGGCGCCAAGGAGAAGACAACGAGCTGCGTGGGGCGGTGTGTGGCATGCATGAGAGTGACGAATGTGAGGCGGTGGAGAGGTGAATCGGTCATGTGTTCGTGGGAAACTCCAGAGTTGTTGGCATGGATCGACCCTAGCTTCGTACAGTTTCTTCAGAAAAGATAGAGGGATGGACCCATCCACCCCACCCCACCCCGGCATGATTTCTCACCTATTAAAGTTTATTCCAGGTGAGAACGAGTGGGTTTTGTTCATACTACGAGAAGAATGCATGTTTCGGGGTGTCCGATAGTTTTGCCAATTCGGCAGTCGATTTATGGTTTATTTTATGTGAATGGGTGTGCTTAGGGTTGGGGAGAGATTCTCCATGTTTCCCGCTCATAATGGGGCGAGTTGGGGGTCGAACGAAGCCCTTAGCAGGTCTTCCTATTTGGCCGTCACGGGAATCGATCGACCAATGTGATGGATCAGTCGACCAATTCCTAACAGAGAGCATGACAGAGCACAGGGGTTGGGTTTGGTCAACCGACCCTGGGGGTTCGATTGACTGACTTGGGTAGCCAGTCGACTGACCCCAGGGTCTGGTCAACTGACCCCATGCAGCCAACGCTCTAGGGAAGTTCGGTCGACTGGTTCCCCTGACCGGTCTACTGATTGGTCTTGTTGGTTGACCAACCCACTGCAAAAATGGCTACTTGGGCCCGAAAATCCCAATTTTCACCCCGAAATGTAGAAATTAATATTATATACATGGAAACCCATAAAAATTGGGCCAATTCAGCTCGTGAGGGCGGCAGTCACCCGAGAATGGATTTGCATAACACAAGGTTTCATAGATTCTTTACAATGGGTTGGGCCGTATAGGGAGGATCATTTCCATGTGGCTTTCGTGCCCGTGGTGAGCTATACCCCTGAGAGTTTTGTGACCACAGAGGGTTATATCCGCGTGAATTTCGTGACCACGGTGGGTGGTCCTTGTGTGAGTTCAGTAGGCCGACCGCCACTAGTTTCCATCATCCGGCCTTGGATGGTTTCTCAGCACCCGATGGTGTCATGTCGTGGTTTACGGCGGTTCACGTGTGTGCATACGCACATTCTCGAGATACCTGTGATACCACGGATGATAGTGTTATATGTTGGATTCCCACGAGATCGCAGAAGATCTTGTTTTGTTGTTACACTACCTTGAGGGCATTATGTGTCAGGCTAGGCAAGGCCAATCTAGTGGCCAATTGTGGACAGACTAGGCGAGACTACCTTGTGTGTATGATGCTTCTTGTGCAAAGGTGAGACCATCTGAGCGTGTGTACTTTGGTTAGGACAAGTGTACGTCATTGATGGTTTCAGGGGTGTGTACCCCGTGTCGGGTAGCATGACATGGCCGTGCTGATGGGCGCAGAGGCACAGATCCTAGCCAGTCCTAAGGTGTGGTGTGTATGTATCTCCTCTGCTCCTCCCGAGACTGGGTTTGGGTAGTATGCATGCATGAGACCTTGGCGCAGTATAAGACATCAGCGGTGAGTGGCGGACCCTATGCTGGTAAGCTTGAGGTACCAACGGCATTGTCGATGGCCCTTGTGACAAACGGGCTAGTGTCGCCCTGTGTAGAGGGCATGATTTTCTTACGGGTTTTGGTTCAAGACTGAGGTTTACTAGTGTTGAGGTTGTCCTCTCGAGGGTGGAGGTTGTGCATGTGGATGCATGGCCTTGACTAGAGTTCCGTCAGCGAGGATGGATTGTTACGATATTGTTGGTGTGAGTTTCTCTCAGTAGTGAGACCATGGCTTCACCATGGGTCGGCAATCCTGACTAGAGGTCGTGGCTTCCATGTCGAGAGTCGAAGTAGCATAGAGACTTTGTAGTTCTGCCATCTATCGTTCTTACTATTTCTACTGCTACTGTTATTTTATTATTGTTATTATTGTTGTTGTTATTGGGTTGTTACTGCTTACCTCCGTTGTTGTGGTGGGGATCTACGAGACCCCTACTGAGCCAATGAGATGAGACTAACTCCCCATTTTTCAAGTGTGGCACTCTTTCTTGAGTTTGGTGCAGCATTCAGACGGTCGTTAGTAGCTAGCTTGCTAGTGCTGAGGTATGCTCTGCAGCTGTGTATGTTCCTTTTCTAGTTGACTGTACTTGTGGATTGGACTCTATAGTTAATTTATTTTGAGGGTCGTGTTGCAGACCTTGCGGCATCTTCAGCTGTATGCCAAGCTCAATAAGTGTGAGTTTTGGCTTCGATAGGTGCACTTTTTGGGGCACGTAATTTCTAGTGATGATGTTTCTGTGGATCCAGCCAATATCAAGGCTGTGGTGTAGTGGTCGAGGCCGAGTTCCGTCATGGAGATTCGAAGCTTTTTACGGCTTGCAGGTCATTATAGGAGATTCATTCAACATTTCGCTCATATTGTGGCCTCGATGACCAGACTCACGCGGAAGGATGTGCCGTTTGTCTGGACGGGAGAGGGTGAGCAGAGCTTCATAGAGCTGAAGAGATTGTTCAGTATCGCTCCAGTGTTAGTGTTGCCTTCGGGGTCAGGAGGTTTTGTGGTGTGTACAGATGCTTCCAGGGTAGGTTTGGGCACAGTGCTGATGTAACATGGTAGAGTGGTGGCGTATGCGTCACGTTAGTTGAAGTCACATGAGGAGAACTACCCTACTCATGATCTGGAGTTGGCGGCAGTGATTTTTACTCTGAAGATCTAGAGGCATTATCTGTACGGTGAGAAGTTTGAGATTTTCACTAACCATCAGAGTTTGAGATATGTGTTTACCCAGAAGGATCTTAACCTCAGGCAGAGGAGGTGGATGGAGTATATGAAGGATTATGATTTCACTCTGTCTTATTAGCCTAGCAGGATGAATGTCGTGGCTGCTGCCTTGAGTAGGAAGGTGGTGGTCAGTCAGATGTTGTTGAGGAAGTGGAGGTTATGGGAGTAGGTGTCGGCTATGACTTTTAGGCTCAAGATCCCACGGGATCTGGGTTCGACAGTTCTCACAAGTTTGACTGCCACACCAGCCATTCATCGTCAGGTGACTAAGGCTCAGCATGCGAACCCTGAGTTACCTTGTATTCTGTCGAAGGCCAAGGTGGAGTTTGGTGAGGATGGAGCCGTGAGGTTCAGAGGTCGGTTATATGTACCAACCGAGGAGCAAGTGAGGCGTGTGGTATTGCGAGAGGCTCATGAGAGTCGGTATACTGTGCATCCCAAATCGACAAAGATGTACCAGAACTTGAAGAGGCAGTTTTGATGGTCTGGGATGAAGAGAGATGTAGCGGAGTTTGTGGCCAGGTGTTTGACCTATCAGCAGGTTAAGGCTAAGCACCAGCGACCGGAAGGTACACTTCAACCCTGGGAGATTCCTGCATGGAAGTGAGACCATGTGACCACTGATTTCGTGGTTGGATTGCCGAGGACATCTAGCGGGAATGATAGCATTTGGTTACAGGTGGATAGACTGACAAAGGCGGCACGGATATTGCTGATCAAAGTCAGTTGGAGTGTGCATAGGCAGTGGAGTGGATCATTCCGTTGCATGGGATCCCTGTCTCCATTGTGTCTGATCACGATCCCCACTTCACTTCAGGATTTTGGAGGAGTTTCCAGAGAGCTTTAGGCACGGAGTTGGCATTTAGCTCGGCCTATCATCCTCAGTCAGACGATCAGTCAGAGAGGACCATCCAGACTTTGGAGGACATGTTGAGATCGTGTTGCCTAGAGTGGCAGGGGAGTTGGATCCACCATTTACTGTTAGTGGAGTTTGCCTACAACAACAGCTATCATTAGGGCATTGGTATGGCTCCTTATGAGGCGTTGTACGGGCGACCATGTCAGAATCTGCTTGATTGGTTCGAGGTGGGTGAGCATGTCCTGATAGGACCGGATTTGGTGAAACAGTGTGTTGAGGTGGTGCATTTCGTTCAGCAGAAGATGTTGGCGGCGCAGAGCTGGCAGAAGAGCTATGCTGATTGGAGGAGACAACCCCTCAGTTTTACGGTGGGAGATCGGGTGTTTCTGAGGGTCTCACCCATGAAGGGTGTAATACGTTTCGACAAGCGTGGGAAGTTGAGTCCTCATTACATTGGTCATTTTCCCATCGTCGAGCGTATTTGTGAAGTCGCTTATTGGTTGCAGTTACCCCCGGAGCTAGCTGCTATGCATGACATGTTTCATATGTCGGTGCTATGGAAGTATATGCCCGATGATTCTCATGTCTTGAAAGATTCCGTTTGGCCTGAGGTGACCCCAGACTTATCTCTACCGGAGTATCCTATCCGTATTGAGGATCGACGTGAGCACCGCTTGTGGAACAAGGTTATTCCTCTGGTTTAGGTGGTCTGGCAGCATCATTCTGGTGGTGAAGCGCCGTGGGAGCGAGAGGATGAGATAGGGCAGTAGGACCCCTACTTGTTCAAGTGAGTTTCCTTCCCGGGTCGACACTTTGTCCCAGGCATGGGCTTCTAAGCCTTGGCCTTTTAACCCTTCTTTCGCTGAAATGAAATGTCGACTCTATGAGTCGACATTTTATTTGAAGCTTTATGTCTGGGCCTTAAAATCATGCCACAGGCAGAAAGTGTTGACTCATAGAGTCGACACTTTTTATGTTGTGCTCTGTTTGGGTGTTTCTTTGTTTGGCCCAGTCACGAGTGTCAACTCTATGAGTCGACACTTTTTGGCAACCGAAAAACGTGCCGGTCAGTGCGGCGGCCGATGCCCTAATGAGCTCCTATCTTTTAGTGGCCCTCTATGATTGGTCCATGGGGGATTATTCCATCCACGTGGGCCTTCAGTCTCCTGGGGTATATATTGTTAGAGATAGGGTTTATTCAAGTGTGGAAAAAGGGTTTCACGTTTTATCTATTTTGGGTGTTTGTAGAAGGAAGAGGCCGCAGCATCATCTTCTTCCTCTCCAGGGCGAGCTAAGCATGATTCAAGGTTGAAGAAAATTGTTTTCCACCATCCTGATGTGAACCAGCAGAAGGACCTCGGTTGCATCTCTTCCATGGCTCCACATCATCCAGTTCGCTGAAGAAGCTTGAAGACCAGGAAGAGCAAGGGTTCATCCACCTTTCAAGTTGCAACAATGAACCTACTGTGTGCCTCATCCAACGAATGAGTGAAAAGGAGAAGAAGCCCAATCATCGAAGAAACCAGCTCCATCATCTTCCAACCAGGAGTTTACTGAACCTTTTCTTAGTCCCTATTTGTAGTCATCGGTTGATCAGTTGATGTCTCTTATGCTTGCATTGAATATTCGGGTTCATTCCTTTAATCCTGAAATGTCTGTATGTGTGTACGGAGCAATGTCTCCATGTGTGAGCTGACTGTCTGGGTAAGTTTCCCCATGTTAGTGTGTGTGTGTATTGCATGGCAGCGTGTTGAGGCTCTGCCTCATGTGTGTGCTGCGTAGCAGCGTGTTGAGGCTTTGTCCTCGTGTGTGTATTGAGTGGTAGTGCATTGAGGCTTCGTCCTCGTGTGTGGTTTGCTGCGAAAGCAGCATGTGATGTATTGGGGTTCGTCCCCGTGTGCTACCTTGTGTAGCATGTTAGTGAAGCCTCACTGAGGTGGTGAGGGGTGGACGTAGGGAACTCGTCGTGGTCCCAAACCACCTAAAAAATCACTGTGCACTTGTGAATGTTTGTGCGTTTGCTCCTTATCTCCTATCACCATTCATAGGTTGGTTTGCTAAATGCATTTTCCATGGATGCTGGATTTGTCTATACACACGTTTACTTAAATCTATTTATTCTCCGTGTATGATCTTAATCATTTGCAAACATTTGGTGAGGTGGAATTTAGAGGCGTTTAAGTTGTTTATTTTGGACTTAATTTTTACAAAGGGATCTATTCACCCCCCTCTACATCTATGCCACTACACTTCGGGACTTAATAGCCACCAGCACCCCAGTCGTGGCACCAGTTCTGACCTATCCTACAGAACAAGCAGGGCCATCTGGTAAGGATAGGCTAGCCCTTTAGCCTTCCTTGGAAGAGCCGTCATTGGCCTCTCTCTTCCAAGTGTCCGCAGGTGGCCAGAGTTAGCCCGATCCCAGTAACAAGGTAAGGCGGTGCAGGTCCCCGACAAGGAGCAGCGCGATAGCCCACAACAGATCCAGCCTGACATACTACCGTCACTGGAGGACGCTCAAGCTCGAGCTGACTGAAAGGTTCTCCACCAGATGGAGCGCTTCCCTGCCAGCATCACGATCTGGGAAGTCATCGCTTGGAGTAAAGATTTGAGGGAAACCCTTATCAAGATACTCCAAGAGTTGGATGTCTATGAAGCACACGCGGCATAAATAAAAGCTGCTGCATACGAGGCTTTCACGGCCGCTGTCACTTTCACGGAGAAAGACTTTATGCTCTCTCCTCCGTGCCAAAATCGACCCCTCCATATGAAGGGGAAAACCAATGGTCATGAAGTAAATCGGATCCAGGTAGATGCCGGTGCGGCGGTCAACATCATGCCCCTCAAAACATTCAAGACTCTATATCTGACCCCCTACCTCCAGAAGGTTCAAGCAGTTAAGATATCCGGCTTCAATTAGAAAATCAAGGAGGCCCTCGGCCGAGTGGATGTTGACTTGGTACTCGATGATTTTGCCTCCAACATGACCTTCTACATCATCGACTCCAGCACATCCTACAAGGTGTTGTTGGGCAGGCCCTGGCTCTATGAAAACTGGGTCGTCCCCTCAACCCTCCACCAATGCATTGAATATATTAAGGATAGAGAATAGCGTGCAGTCTTCACAGACCTATCTCCATTCACTCCAGCAGAAAGTAACCTGGCCGATGCAGCTCTCTACTTCAAGAGAACCAGTCCCTTCCCTATGATTAATAGCAAGAGTAACGGCTGGCTCTCAGAAGAAGAGGAGGATGACCTCTTCTCCATTGACGAAGAGAAGGCCAAGCTTCACCGGCTACGCCTTAGTGCCAAGTCAACCATAGACCACCCTGAGAGGCGCAAAGTCGATTTCGAGGCTAATCTTATTAGCCGAGTGATCAACAAGAGCATATGCCTGCCACGAGACTGCATCCAGCTCGTGTGTGCCTCAGACGAGCACAGGGTCGAGCAGCTCATGACATTCATCATCACTTACAGACTACAACACCGGTCCAGGAAAAGGGCTAGAAGGGATAGGTCCATCATTTTCCACAAAGGAGACATGGTCCCTCCAGCCCAACCAGAAGATGATTTTGGCTGGTCCAGGCGAGCCGACAATGTCCCTAAAGCCATCCAAATTTTGGATGACCTGTCACCTTGCATTCGGGAAATGTGCCTCAAGCAGCATATTCCCCAGTGGCAGGGCTCTATGCAGTAGAGATATTTTCATGATCTCTGGACACCCTTACAAGTTTGGGGGCAACCCTCGTTCTCCCAAAAGGACACCAGAGGTCTTGGTTATGACCAAGACCCAGACTTCTTTGTCTACCATGCTGTCCACATTGTGGGACCGATGTAGCCAGCCATCGACCTGGTTGTCGCCAACACCAAGTTCGATAGCTCGGGAGATGAGGGGGAGGAGATTTTAATCCCGCTCCCTGGCAGAGCCAGTACCCCAGTTCCAACACCTGATGAGGCATCCTCATCCGTCCACGAGGATGTTGAGATGGATGAGACCCCCGCTACCTCCCAGCCAATTGAAGAACCTAGCTCACCACACTTTCCCCATGAGGAAGGTCCACGGAACAAATATTGTGAAACATCGCCGCCATCAGCAGACAACTTCAGCCAGGCCTCCGGGATGCCAACCGACGGCTGTCAGCCAGACAGGGACGGCCTGGGACAACCTCAGGCCGGGTCTAGCGGCAACAACATTCCAGCCCCATCAGCTACAACTGTCAGCTCTGAGAACCCACGGGTGTACGAAGCCGACACCGAGGATGAAGAGTTTGTCAACTTCCAACCAGCACATCCCGAACTAGAGGACGGTGGCCAGGCAACTGTCGATGAACTTGTCAAAATTAATCTAGGCAAAGATGAAGCCCCTCAGCTGACATTCCTCAGTGCTCTTCTCACCGAGACAGAGAGGCACGACTATAAGCAACTCCTACTCAAATATAAAGACTGCTTCACCTGGACATACAAAGAGATGCCAAGGTTAAGTCCCTCTGTAGTGGAGCATGACCTAGCCATATCTTCCTCAGCCATGCTAGTCAAACAACCTCAGCGGTGCATGCGCCATGAGCTGGAACTCCTAGTTACGGCAGAGGTCAATAAGATGGCAGAGGTCGACTTCATCAAACCATGCGTCTACTCGGTTTGGCTCGCCAACATTGTCCCAGTCAAGAAGAAAAATAGTCAAGTCTACATCTGTGTCAACTTTTGAGACCTTAATAAAGCTTGTCCGAAGGATGACTTCCCAGTCCCAATCATAGAAATAATTTTTGATATGACCACTAGACACGAGACTCTATCATTCATGGATGGATCATCTGGTCACAATCAGATCCAGATGTCCCTGAAGGACAAGAATTACACCGCCTTCAGATCTCTCAAAGGGATCTTCAACTACAAGTGCATGCCCTTCGGTTTGAAGAATGTCGGTGCTACCTACCAGAGGGCCATAACCAAAATCTTCGATGAGATGCTGCACAACATCATCGAATGTTAAGTTAACAACCTTGTCGTCAAGACCAGAAGGTGAGAAGACCACCTGTGCGATCTGTGCCAAGTCTTCGAGCGTCTCCGATAATATGGGCTCAAAATGAACCCCATGAAATGTGCCTTCGGCTTATCCAGCGGCAAGTTTTTTGGCTTTATCGTTCGATACCGAGGAATCGAGGTGGATCCCAGCAAGATCAAAGCGATCCAAGAGCTACCACCACTCAGCAACCTCATCGAACTCAGGTAGCTCCAGGGTAGACTAACCTACATTCAGAGGTTCATCTCCAACCTCTCCAGTCGATGCGTGCCTTTCAGTAAACTGATGAAGAAAGATGCGCCCTTCATGTGGGACTTGGAATGCCAGGTAGCTTTCGAGCGGATCAAGGAGTACCTCCTCACTCCTCCAGTCCTAGGGGCACCTGTCAAGGGTAAACCCTTCATACTCTACATTGCCGCCATGGATGCCTCGCTGGGAGCTCTGTTGGCGCAAGTCAATGAACAAGGTAAAGAGTAGACACTCAACTACCTCAGTCGAAAATTGATCGGTGTCAAGTATCGCTACTCCCCTATGGAGAAAGTATGCTTGGCATTGGTGTTTGCCGTTAGAAATTGTGGCACTACCTCCTATCTCATCGGGTTGAGCTTATATCTAAGCACGACCCCCTGAAATTTCTTCTCAGACAACCCGTTCTCTCAGGACGACTGGTGTCACGCCCCAACGCGGAATATCGAGACGTACAGTCAGAAACTAGCTAGAAATAACACCAATATGCTAAACTAAGCAATTACATAGGTGCTATGAAAAGAAAGTGAAATTTGAAATCCCAAATGATATAAACCCAAATACAACCCGAAATACCTGCCAAATACACACCTAATACATACAAAATACAAATATGACCAAATACATATGAAATACCAAATACGTACAAAATATAAATATGTATAAAAATACATACTACAGTGTCAAAGCTCCTGTGGAGACTCCAGACTGTCCCCCAGCCACAAAGAGGTCGGTGTCGACCGATTCATGCTTCGTGTCCGGTACCGATGACTCGCTTAGTTGATTCGTATTCTGGCTCGGGTGTCCTCACCAGCAAGAAGGAAACAGTCATAGTGCAATGTAATACTCGGTCAGCATTGTTCACCCTGCTAGGGGTAGAGGATGAAAGGGAGCCTTCCACTCCACCACTAGAAGTAAATCAAGCTGAGGCCTCAACCTCAATGCATGCTACCCACTCTGGGAGAAAGTGGGGGCGCCTACCTCCAGCTAACCACAATATTATCTTTAGGGGTGAACAACCCTACCAAATACTAGAGCTAGAAGTCTAGGGCGTTAAAATTCCTCCCCTATCAGGCCTCTACACAAAAGCAGAGGAAGGTGATGAAGCTCTATCATTTATTGAATTCCTGTCCATCCTAGAGGGCAAACGGGCAGCGCAGAGCAGTACTATTGAAGTCAAAGATTCTTGTCAACCATCTGTCGCGATGCTCAAAAAGAAGAATAAAGTGCGCATCAATCGTCCCTCAGCACTGGCGATGACCTCCCTAATGGAGACTCCCCAACAGTCCCCTCAGAAGGAGGAAGTAAAAGAAGGGCAAGCCATGCCACATGCTCCCCATGAGCCTTCAAAACCCTACTGGGCAGAGGAGATGCGATTGTCCAATGTTCGAGTGGGCAATCGAATTATGAAGATCCTGATGAAGCTCCCCACAAGATTTTCTATATGGGAAATTCTTTCCTTGAGCGAGGAAGCTCGCCAAGCTATTATTGATGCTCTGCAGTCACCGGCTCAAGATGAAGCATTCTTGATAGAGGTTAACTCCAGGCAAGCTGTTACATTTACAGAGGATGACATGTTAATTCCTGACCCCAATCACAATAGGCCACTATATATGAGGGGGTATCTGAACTATCAACCATTAAGTTGTATTTTGATAGATCCAGGAGCTACTGTAAATATCCTACCCTACCGTATCTATCAAAAGTACTATTTTGATCTGCACCTCAACAAGGTGAGAGACATAAGGATCGCTGGCCTCAATCAGAAGTGTGAAACCCCGCTCAGAGTAGCAGAATTCAGCCTTACATTGGGTGATTTCACCACTACAGTGTAATTCTATGTCATAAATTCTAATACTGCATACAAGGCCTTGCTGGGATGGCCTTGGCTGCATAGATATCAAATAGTACCCTCCACATTACACCAGTGTATCAAATACTACCATAATGGCAAGGAGAAAAGGGCATTTGTAGACTTGCATCCCTTTGAAGTGCATGAGTGCCACATGCTTGATGCACCATTCTACACGGAAGTCTCCCGAGAGGCAAAGAAGAAATAAATTTCTGCAAACCAAAAGAAAGCAATGGCGGCGGCAGATGACTGGTTCCCTCCACCGCCTCCAGGCTATGTGGAACAGCATGAGGTCTCCCATGTCTCTCAAACTGGGGACTTTGCACAAGCTGCACCACTGACTATCTATCTTGGGGAAGCTGATGATGATATGAAAGAGAAATTCAAGTACATCAAAATCCCACAGCGGTTATTTAAACCTATTCCAAGCTTGGGATGCTAGACAGTGCAACTTGTGAAGACCATGGAGGTCCCTCGTTTCTACGAGCCTCCTATAATATTTATTCCGAGGAGCCTATTGATGAAGATGATTAAGATTGTATGATCCTTGAAGAAGCAGCAAACTGAATGGTGCCAATAGCAGGCCTAGATTACACCACATAGCGGGTCTCCCGGATGTTCACCAGGATGTAGGTGCCTTCACTATAACCCACTGGCCAGAAGGAGGCATTCTAAAAGCTCTGGGATCTGCACTATAACAACAAAGAATTGCTAAAAATTACCCGTCACCCATGGCTGGGTTACACCTTGTAGGAGTATTATGAAGCAGAGGTTGATGTTATCTCTACCTTCTTCACCCACAAGGACCCTTTCAAAGTTGGTCACGATGAATACCCACCAAGGGTGAAGAGATTATGTACCGCTCCACTATTGGTGGTGAACCCCTCAACTGTCAGGAAAGTACAAAGGGACAAGATGAAGCGGCATTGCACCAATGTTGGGAGGTGACAATGCACTACAAAGTGTCCGGGATCCAGATGTGAAGAAGAATCCCGGCCACTCTACACCACATGATCCTCCCTTCGGGCACAATAGCAGTAGCAGAATCCATCTTCCATAGTGCCCAAGAGAAAGACCAGCCAGCTCATTGGAAGGAGCCAAGGGGGAAGAGGTGTCTTCTCTACAACTCGTCCGGAAGCCAAATGAGAAAAGACCCATCCATCAGCTCCCTAATCCAGCAAGACTCAGAGGGCCAATACTGCTTCAAAAGCTCTTATATCGCCTGCTCCGCAGTTCCTCGACCCCTCTCACTTTCACTACAGCACAGTTCTCTAGTTTCCGCCTGTCCTCTGCAACCAAGGGAGACCATGGGATCTCCACCACCGACGCACTCCTCACCCTCCCAGAGTCTTCCTGCTTCTGGCCAACCCCCTCCTCTGAGCTGCTACAGGCCCTCAACTTCTCCCCCACCAACCCTGCCCGTCTCCTTTAAACAATCCGATCTCCTATGGCCTAAACCACCGCTTGAGATGCACTTGACTGCATTCCAGCACTCCCTCGCCCAATGGCCTCTCCCCAAGTACCTAAAGCAACAGTCATTAGGGATCAGATTCTTACCTCTAGGCTCAACTCTACTATCTTTCTTCACTGCAGGAGCTGCTCTCCTCCTGCTCTCCACCCCCGGCCCTCCATAGCCACATTCATGCAAATACAAGTAAACATCCATTGTAATATCTTTTCTTTTTAAAGATGCTGCACATGGGCCTGATTGCAAGATTTGGCTTTCTGGTTTTTCTTCAGTTCAGCAGTATTTTTCCTGTACAATGTTTTGTCAGTTGATGCCTTGCTACATGAAGCTATGTCCATATAGGACCACCAAAATCAGATCGCAATGTTTTAAGCACATCATCCTACCTGGATTCAGCATAATGTCAGTCACCCATCCATGCCAAGAAATAGCACAAAGGAGCTTGACAGGCATCAAATGGTAGTCTCTTAAATTGAAGCATGATGAAATTTCTGTCTGATGCCTAGAGTCTGTGTAGGAGTGCCGGTCTTGCTCTTTCTGATCAATAACACCAATAAGAATATTTCATCAGAGATGACTCTGTTTTCTGTAGAAGATCTATTGTGTTTTGATGAAATCACACAAAACGGGAGAGAAGGCAAGAGGAATAAGAGAGGAGAGAGGGAGCCATGGCACAAAACTAGGTGGTCTGTGGCCTTGGGAAGAGAGCCACAGGCCCCTCTTTTCTATTTATTTTGTTAGGCCTATCAACAAAAATATGCAGTGGACAAGTTTACCCCTTCATGGGGAACAAACTAAGAAACACCACGCTACCAGCTAGCACCTATAATAAATAAAAGAAAACAGGGACAAAAATGCCCCTCTTAACCATAACCGCAATTATGCTCTTAAACAAGTTTTAAGTTGAGCCGCAGACTTTCCTTTTGTAAAAACATCAGTAAGTTGATCTTGAGATTTGACATAAGACAAACAAATTTTTCCTGATTCAAGTTTCTCTCTGATAAAATGACGATCAATCTCAGTGTGCTTGATGCGGTCATGCTGAATTGGGTTGCTGGAAATGTTGATGGCAGCCTTGTTGTCACAATATAACTTCATAGGAAGACGAATTTGAATGCCAAGATCCATTAAGAAGAGCTTCAACTAAATCATTTTTGTGATACTGTTTGCCATGGCACAGTATTTAGCTTTAGCACTGGACCGTGCACAGACATTTTGTTCTTTGCTTCTCCAAACTACCAAGTTACCACCCAAAACAAACAATGGCATGTAGTCGACCTCTTGTCATCTTTTAAACCTGCTGAATCAGCATCAAAATAACTCAACTGTCAATTTCTCGGGCTTGGAGAACAAAAGTCCTTTGCCAGGACAGGACTTGATGTACTGAAGTATCCTCTCAACAGCTCTCGTGTGGGGTATCCTTGGAGGATGCATAAACTGGCTCACAACACTCACTGCATAAGTCAAATGAGGGCATGTGAGTCCCAAGTATAGCAGACGACCAACCAGTGTCTATTATTGTCCTATGTCTGAGTCAGATAACAACCATGATTTGTTTTAGTCGGTGTCTCTTCTGGTTTGTACCCAAGTGTCCCCGATTCCTCCAACAAATCTAGGGCATACTGCGCTTGACAGATGTAAATCCCTTTCTTGGATCGAGCAGCACTTAATTTAGGGCTCACCCAAGTCTTTAATGTCAATTTTTTGTGCAAGATTTTGTTTCAGCTTCTTAATTTCCTTGGCTTATTTAGTTTTATCAGATTTATTAAGTTTATTATGTAGGCGTGCCAATCACTAGGTGACAGATTTATTGTACGCTTGATCTGACTTGGTCAGACGAAAGTAAGGTCCGTGTCAAGACTGGCAGTCCGTCACACCATAAAGGTTATGACGTTAATTGCATCCTCCGATAAGGAGGAAAGCTCTTGATTAATTACCAAGATAATGAATCACTAGGGCTATGTAAGTATATAAGCATAATTAGACCAACAAAATGATATTTCACAATGTGGGAACTGAATATAAGTTCACACATGTAGTTCGATCGCATTCATTATCCTAAGCCCTCGGTATGTGGCGGAGAACATAGGTCTGAAGACCACCATCACACATAATGAAAGCTTTCAGTCAGACTTGATCTGGCCTTCAACAAATCACCATTTGATATACCGAGGTCCGGTGTAATGACAAACATGCAGCAAGCAGCAAGCAGACATGCGTGTATACATAGATGCAAGATAAAAGCAGACCCAAAGTAGCTAACGAACGGGAGCCAACAACGATTTTATTACTTTATTACGGAACATTCATGAGTTAAGTGTGACAGGGAAATGGAGAGTAAATGGATTGGTAGAAGTATGAGTGGGGAGTTAAGACGGCGTAAAGAAGTTGATATATTCTACCCAGTGTGAGGAAGCGTAGGGGAAAAGTCTTAACCAGTGTGGGGAAGCATAAGAGTAGACTTAAACCAGCGCGAGGTGTCAGAAGGGTTCAAACGGCGCGGGGTGTGAGGAGCGCACCGACGCTGAGTGGTTGAGCTTGAGAAGTTGGCGACTTTGTGTGCGGAGCTAATCCGGTGCAGCGGGGGTGGATGCCGGAATAGGGCACGTCGGTTTAGAGGTTTTGCCATTTTCTTAGGAATTTTTTGAGTTTCAAACCCCTTTGAGCTAGGTTACAGTTTAGCTCATTTATCAGTTATTTTTCATTGATAATTAGTGTTGATTATTGAGTGAACTCAGGTCCTAATTGCCCTGCAAGCATGATGGATCAAGATATGTGCGAGGTTCATACTCGAGCACGGCATGTCCTCAGTTTGAAATTTTTTCACAACCAACATAATTTGGGTTTCGACAGAGCTTAGTTGAATTTGATCAGACAAAATTTGGGCAGCATCTCCCCATTCCCAGAGGGTCACGGGGGGAGAAGTGGAAACAGACCCACTGAAATTTGGGTAAGCTCCTGAATGTTGGGAGGCCAAGATGGTTACCGGCGGACCCGAACGGAGGGAAACCCCGAGGGCTAGCCTACGAGGGGCACCGACACTCCGTGGGTCTATAATTTTTTCAATGGGACGACTGAATGGGTGGAGATCCCGAGGGCTAGCCTACAAGAGGTTCCATGACCCATGGCCACCACAATTCCCCAGAGGAATGTGGGTTTAATGTTGGATCAGAAGACCCATTTCTATTCACCTTTAATGGCTCATAGAGCTCCACGCCACAGGAGGACGAGACCCTATGGCCTTCTGGTGATTTAGAGGAAAACTGGTGGCGTGAATGTTTGATGGGGGATGTTCCCCCTCTCCGGTTAGTGGATTGTTACTGTCGAGAGAAACATAGTGATTGCAATGGCATCCTGACATCACTTGTATACCAGGAAGGGGGAATAGGCCACACTGGACAGACCCTCACCCCATCCTTCTGGGGGTAAAAGAAAATACAATACTCAGTCATTCAACCATTAAACCATCAATGGTAGGTTAGGCATAGAGAGGTTAGTTGGTTAGCATCTAGGGGTTAGCCATAAACATATGTGCCACGGGGCTCACAAAGAGGGATGACATACAGATGATTGAATGAAGCAAATGTTCGAGCAGTTAGCAGGCAGCCTATAGGAAAATAACTGTGCCATTAGATGCACTGTGCCCAGGTTGTAGGGGCAGCCACATTCTCTCCAGTTCATAGTTGTGAATGGAGGAGCAATGAAAGAGCTAGTCCCGGGGAGGGTTAGAGATGCACATACACATATGTCTCCGGCGGTGAAACCCATTGTAAACACACGAGGAGTTTGGTATAATCAGTCCACTAGAAGGATCCCGAGGAGGGGGATGGCATTAATATGGCCCTTTGGGTGGCCTAGGGCATAGTTGACGTCGATGGGAGAAACCACACAACAACACGTAGATGATCTGAAGATAGATGTAACAGAGAAGAAAGAGGGACTCAGACACGCACCAATGCTCTCATTCAGACCCGAAGGTCATCACATAGCTTAAGAGATAAACAAAAGGGTATTGAGCAAACAGAAAGAATACCTTCCACAATGCTGTCTTCTTCGGTAGGTTCAGCATCCTTAAGAGCTTGGAGTTTGCCTTGCTTTTTGATAGCAACTGGAAGATTTTTCAACGGGCCTTGCTCGTTGAGAAGTGGACAAATCGAGATTCTATGATCTCAACTCCCACAGTAAAGACATGCACCCAATCTTATCCAACATTCTTCTGCCTTGTGTCCTGGCTTATCACAATGCTTGCATAGTTCTCTTGGTGGGGCAGCAACAAGGACAATCTGCTTGTCATATGCTCTTGGCTTCTTGTCCTTATGAAAATTACATCCATCAAAATTGGGCCTCTTCTTCTCAAAAGAGGACTTGAACTTACCAGGACTAGTGACTTGCTCCTTAGCATCTCTTCCCCGAATATGATCAGATAGCTCTGTTGCATCTTACAGAAGTTGGGCTCTTCTCACCATATCGGCATACACTTGGATATCTATTGCGGCTAATTGAGTAATATAATGTGGCCTCAAGCCATTCAGAAATCTCTTTGCCTTCATCTTCTCGGTACCCACAAGGTGTGGTGCGTACCGGGATAACCTTGAGAATTGGGCTTCATACTCAACCACAGTCAAGCTTCTTTGCTTCAATGAAGTAAATTCGGTAGCTTTCTTCTCTTGCACTCTGTCGGAGAAGTACTTGTTATTGAAGTGGTCTACAAATTCTTCCCACAACACTTGATCATGTGGTAGAGTTACTTCAATAAACTCCCACCATGCACGGGCATCTCTTTCTAACTGGAAAGTAGCTAATAGGACCTTTTCCTCATTCACGCATTGCATGACTCGAAAAATCCTCTCGATCTCCTTCACCCAATGTTCTACCTCATCTGGGTCTGTTGATCCAGTGAACTTGGGAGGGTTTATATTTTTAAAATTTCTATGTAAATCTCCTACTCCTCGGTTAGCTCCTCGTTGAGCCACCTGCTGTAGTGCTTGGGTCAGTCCTTGCACTTTCCTCTGCATCTCGCGCCACAGTGCCCTCTCGGCAGCCATTGGTGACAACTATGCCTACAACTACAGCTACAAAACTTAAGTGGTTTGTTTATTTCCTTGATTAATCATACTTTAAAGCTTAGCCCATGGCTCTACTCAATCTCACTGACAAGGTTTGAGACACTATCTAGGTTTAAAGGTAAACACTTAGAACTTATATTAAGGAAAACCTAGGGTTTAAGAAGCCTAGTCTCTGATACCACAAAGACTATCACAACCCGATGTGGAATATCGAGGTGCGACGAGTCGTAATCACTCGTGTTGATCAGAGTATGCATGTAAGTGGTCCAACCATAATGGAGATAACGAGAAAAGGATACTATTATTTCGTCAAAATAAAGTTTTACAATACCACTAAGCCTCAAGAGGCATAATTACGACATCCAATTACACTTAATTCTAGCAAGAGCAACAAATTAAACCTAATATATCTAAGATGAGCTAGATCCCTCTTTCACACTTGCCCATCCTCGTTTATTTGTGGTTCCTCATCAGAACTACCTGAAATATTAACCAAAAATGTGGGGTGAGCGAAAAGCTCAGTAGGATTTATATCTCTATATCGGGCACCTTTAAGTAATTAACATTTTAGATAAGGTAAATGTGCTATGCCGATAAACGTAACTAAAATATAGAACATGAGCATGAGAGAGTAAAGGAATACAAGTATATAGGATCACAAGCAGGCAAGATATCAAGAGTAAGATTTCAAGTAGAGAACGATCATGTAGCAAGCATAATCATGGTATTGGCCATTTCACGCAAGCATGTACAAGTCAAATATTTCATATAATTCAAGCAAATTAAGTATTTCACGAATAAGTGGAATGTCATAAATGAATCTAGCACGCATGTACTTGGTGCAATGTCACATCAGGTTAATAATAGCTCCCATGGGCACAAGTACTTTCGAGCACTCCCCCCCAGATCATACCAGGTCCCATTAATGTCAGGTATTGTAGTTATGGATCATCAATCTCAAGTATTTATTTATACATCCACATAATATCTATGGCTAAAGAATTTCAAGATAAAGTTGATGAAATAAAGTACAGATCAAGCAAAATTTATCATTTAAGGAACAATTAGTACAAGAAACACAAGTAGTTGTAAGAGAGGTTCAATGATGATTTAAGACATCATGTTTAACGATATTAAGATGATAAAGAAAATTAGTTGTTAGTCAAGACATGATCAACTCTTGCAGAAATTCTTGTAAAAATAATTTTCCAGCTTCATCTCTTCTTCCTCTTTCTACTCCTCCACCAATCTATCCACAAAATCTGACATTTCTAGAGCACGCATTGGCCAGGGATAGTGATGGCGCATGCCTAACATGCTGTTCACCAACCCTGAAGATGCTGCATCGGTGAGGTGAAGCTCTACATGCTTGGCAGCAATAGCAAGCTTGTCATCTATGATCCTGGAAGTGACCCTTATCCTCCTCCTGTGGGGGTAGCAAGTTAGCAACCAAGGCAGAACCTGGCCAATGGTACTTCAACAAGGAGCCACTATGCCCTGATAGGGGAATGTTGGCACTCATAGCACTGTGTCACCCAATGGGGAAAGTTGGCACTCATAGCACAGTGCTACCAACGGTTCCTCCCCTTGTCCACGGAGGAATGAAGAATGTGGTTGCCAGGTTTGAGCCCTTTCCATGGTAGGATGCTGACTTGCCGAGGAAAGGCACTCTGAACTATGGCAATTGATGAAGATGAATTTTGACTCGTATTCTCAAGCGAATGGGAATGCCAAGTAGGGATGAAGTGTAGCTGAACTGACATTCAAAGATCTCTCAGAAATAGCACTACTTTGGAGAGGTCAGGGGTCATAGAGAAGATGCGGGATGCGGGATGCAGGACATGGTTCTGGGTTCCAGTGTTGATAAGGCAGATTATGGTGTGATCACGCCATGGTGCAAGCCTATTACCCAGCTTGCCCTGGTATTTTCTCAGGCTGTGGAAAAGAATGATAATTCAGTCAGTCATGGAAAAATAATCATCTTGGGGTGATGAAAAGGAGGTTAACAGAGAGACTGTCAAGGCAAATGGGGCATCCGCCACATCAGGCATAGTTGAGCGGTGGAGGCAGGCAGAGGCAGAATAGGATTCTATCAAAAAAGGACATAGTTTAGAAGCACTTAGAGAGAACAAGAACAGTGATTGGGACAAGATGCGAGAAGAAGAGTAATGACTGTTTTCTTGTTTGCAATTAAACTTTTCTTTCTGGAAGGGAGCAGAAATGGGAACACAAGAGTGCACCTGGGAAAGGGATAGATGGTAAAATGAGCAACCTCTGCTTCTCACAGATGAAGAATTCAGTTTTGAAATTTGAGACAAAATATATAAATGAAACCTTTTTTTGGCACGTGATAGTATCAAAGAGGAAATTGCTCCCAACACCCAATAATCACTGTTTATACGAGCAAGAAGGCAATCCATGAACACCAGGGTGGCATCAACAGTGTTTGCATGGTAAAACTAAAACTGGCCTGACCAAGCGGCATCTGAGGTTTAGAACCTCCTCCGTGCACGACCCCTCAGGAAAAGATACACTGGATCCGGAAGTGGAGAGAGGAAAAAGAATCCCCAATGATCCACCAGACTTTAAGAAAAGTTTGGATGGGGACACATGCTGATGAAAAACCCACAGGATCACCCAATCACAGCCTGACTGCTCTCGCTTCTAAGTTCTGTTCTTGGCATGACTTTTGAGTTCTTACCATCCTAGCGGTCACCCTCTCAGTTGATGCTATGCCCAGCCGCAACATCAGCATGTATCTTAAGTGGAGCTAGGGTGTCTTTAAAAGTTACCTTTATTGTATGCTCAAGCTTGATGAATACAGTGGCACATTCCTCACTCCTATTCTGTACCACTTTTGGGGTTTTAATCTCCCTTCAAGAATCATAGAAAAGCAGCCCAGGACTTGCTGCTCAGCTGTTTCATATACCATGCACTATCATTTACCCACATCGGAATCATCCTAGGTCAAGTTCTTTTATCTATTTTGCCTTTCCCTGTATATGATTGTATTGAGTTCCATTAATGCTTTTGGTGAAAAAGGATTTTATTGCTGTAAATGAACCTGTAAAATCCAAAGAACTATCCATTTCCTTGTAATGAGGGAGAGGAAAGAGTTCCCAGATATGCATGCCTTAAAGAATTTTCACTTCCCCTGACAAACTTCATGCAAGGACTACGGCTTGTGGAACAGTGCTTGGAGATGGTCACCAAATCCTCCATCCATATCTTGGGTTTTATAATCCAGGAAAATACATTAGAATGCACAATATGACATAAGAATAACAAACAGAGGAATTAGAAAAAGGTTGCTTAGAGTTTATTATGCATGGCCACAACCTTGATAAGCCCTGATAAAGATATAAGATCAAGAAATAAAAAATAGTAGACTTTCCGACTAACATCTGTCAAAGCGCCCATCAAAATACATGTCTAAATTCATTTGCATCCGAAAGAAAGACAAAAGCAACGACAAGAAGAAGATATTAGAAGAAGCTCACAAATCAAGGTACACAATTCATCCTGGATCTACCAAGATGTACCAAGACTTGAAACGAACCTTTTGACAGCCCAACATGAAAAGGGAGGTAGCAGACTTTGTGTCTCGCTGTCTCACATGCCAACAAGTCAAGATAGAACATCAAAAGCCTACCGATAAGCTACATCCTCCAGATATTCCTAAGTGAAAGTTGGAGGATATCGATATGGACTTCATTATGGGTCTGTCCAAATCTAAAGGAGGTCATGATGGAATATGGGTCATCATAGATCGGTTGACCAAGTTAGCTCACTTTCTGCCAATTAAGAGTTGATGGTCAGTGGATGTGCTAGCAACCTTGTACATCAAGGAAGTTGTCAGATTGCATGGAGTTCCTGATTCGATCATGTCTGACCGAGACCCGCATTTCACTTCTCAGTTCTGGAAGGGTTTACAATATTCGTTGTGGATGAGATTCAACTTTAATGTAGCCTTTCATCCTCAAACGGATGGTCAGATCGAGAGAACGAATCAAGTTGTAGAAGACATGCTCAGAGCTTGTATCATTGATTTCGGTGGAAGTTGGCATGATCACTTGTCTTGAGTTGAGGTTGCATATAACAACAGTTACCAGGCAAGTATTCAGATGGTACCTTTCGAAGCACTATACGAAAGGAGTTGCCGATCACCCTTATGCTGGGATGAAGTTGGTGAAAAGTAACTACAGGGCCTAGAAATGGTAAGGGATACCACCGAGAAGATTCAGCTAATTAAAGAAAGACTTCAAATGGCTCAGTCTAGACAAAAGACTTATGCCGATACAAGAAGAAGAGACCTCAAATTTCAAATCGGAGACCACTGCTTTCTTAAGGTTTCTCCAGGATGAGGAATTAGAAGGTTTGGTGTTAATGGCAAGCTTGCACTAAGATACATCGGTCCTTTCGAAGTGCTAGAAAGAGTTAGCGAAGTTGCCTACCGCATCGCCTTGCCTCCTCAACTGTCCGAGCTTCATAATGTGTTCCACATTTCTATGTTGAAGAAATATGTGCACGACCCATTACACGTCATCGACCATGACAACCTGGTGATACAGAAGGATCTCACCTATGAACAAAGACCATTGCAGATCCTTGATCGTGAGGTTCGCACACTAAGGAACAAGATGATTCCCATGGTAAAGGTTCAATGGAGCAATTGCTCAAAGCAAGAAGCCACATGGGAGACTGAAGATTCTATTAAGAAAAGACTCTCGGACTGATTTCAAAATAGTAAGTATTCTACACCCTCCATGTCTATATAAAATTGAATTTGGGGACCAAATTATTTTAAGTGGGGGAGGGTGTAGCAACTCGGATAAAATTATAGGAATACATTTTCCTAAATAGATAAATAGTCAATGATCCCAAATCAAACAAACAATAAAAACATAATCATCACTATTGGGCTTTAACTCAAGCACAATGGGGCCTTATGGGCTAAGAAAAAGAGAAAATATAAGTATATATATATATATATAGAGACCTCAATCCATAAAATGAACCTTTAATTATATACATTGAATGGGACTTGTACGTAGGAGGCCTTATGAACCTAACCAAATGGGCCTCTGCACAAACTAATAAGGGGTCTTACACGAGGGATGCCATATAAGATGGGATTTAGATATATATGGGCTTTAATAACTATAAGAGGCCCATGGCCATCCCACGTTTATGAAAGAATGGGGTATATATGCATAAACATATAATATGGGTTGATCTCAAAAGCCCAAGGCTTATTCACGTTCGAACTCTGCATGCGAGAATTAGGGCTTCTAACTCCTTTGGGGAAAGTGGCTGTAGAATTAGATGGAAATGAGGAAGGTTTTAAAACAACTAGGATTTCATGCGTGGGAGTTTAAATCCCAATAGGAATCTTAACCCTCAAATCCTATATAAATGACCCCCTCTCGAATGAGCTCCAGCTACTGCTATTATTATGGTCGAAGGGAGTTCCTGCCGCGTTCCTACATCCTACAACGAGCGTCTTATTCTTGCCGGTGCTGACCTATTGCTGCTTCCAATTTTCGTACGAAAAGAAGCTTGTTGTTTTGCCTTATTCTTCATCTGATGCATCTCCTGTTGCAGTTGCTGCCGAAGTTGTTGTTGCACTCCCTCTTCGTCGTTTTATCGCTGTAGCTATCTCTGCTGCATATTATTCTACTTACTTCATCAGATTCAAGCGTAGTTGCTGCTACTACTCTTACTCCTATTTTCTATCTACCCCACTACAACTTTTCTAAGGGACCACGTCCTCACACTTATGGTCTTGCCTGACCCATGGGTAATTTCCAATCTTGTGGTCCCTTACATCAATCGCGAGCCAATATTCTCCATGAACCATCTCCTCCACCTAGAGAGACGGCCTCCCAAGATTTACATCTCACCCCTCAACAAGCCCAAGCCCTTAAGGCCATTGTTGAGGGTCTAGCTTCATCATCACATCCTACTTCTCGGGTGGCCCATCAACTGCCTCCTTCTTCTATTCACATTCCCTCTCAGGTGGCCCATCACCCACCTCCTTTTATCCATCATCCCTCCCAGGTGGCCCATCACTGATCTCCTCCTTCTATTCATCATCCTCTTCGGGTGATCCCTCACCTGCCTCCTTCTATTCCTTCTCCTTTACGGCCCCAAGGCCCACATGTTTCATGCAACTCGGCTCATCCGGGTCCTTTTGTGGGTCAACCCCTCCAACCTCCACAGCCACCATATATGGCCCCTCCATCTCAAGGCCGGCCCTCTGGTTTACAAGTTACACCCCTCCAACAAACTCTCCTTGATAAAATCACTTCGATGAAGGAACAACTAAAGAGGGTCACAAGCCCACGGCCGCCTCCTGATAGAATGGGATTGGCAGATCTAGAGGGGAGGGGTGAATAGATCAGCCGCTTTCCTTCGCTAACAAGTTAGAGATAAAAACGTTGCAGCTAAAGAGGAAGATTAAGTACTCCTGTTAAGCTAAATGCAAGTAGAACAATGAAATCGCGTGCCTAAACAAGCATCTACCATAGAAGCAAGCAATCATACAAATCACTAGAGACTGATCTTTTTACGGTGGTTCTGTCTCTATCCAGAGACCTACATCCACCCCTCACTCAACTGAGTGAGGCTTCACTAGTGCCCAAGCACCTACTGTTGATTCATAGCTTCACACAGAGAGAAAAATACTCTTCAACTAGCTGACTAATAGCTTGGGGGTGTACACAGCCCAAACCCACTGAACTGAGCTTCACTCAGTCTGTCTTCCTACATACATGTAGGGAACAATATGGATGTCTGAGTTTAACAAGAAACCAAAAGAAATAACAAACAGACAGCATGTAATGATGACAGTGGATAGGAAATGCCCTATCTGTTGGACTGGATGACACTGAGAGACGGCTTCCAGTTTTGTGCTCTCTTCAGCACGAACACCAGGGAATGCTAGAGGAGTCTTCAGCAACAGTAGAGATGCCTTGAGACAGGGTCCTCTTTGCTGGCTGGGCTTCAAAAACTGAAGAGAAATCTGCCGTGGAGCTTTCTCGCTTAAAGGAAGGGATGATCAGATTTCTATGGATCTCCTGCTTGCTCTATCTCCTGTAGTCCGTTCTCCAGCTGTTGGGGAGGATGAGGCTTCGAAAGCTTCTTGCTCAAGCTATCTCCCGCTGGTTCTGGTGCCTTCGAGTCCCTCTCACCTTCTCTTCCTTCTACGTACCTCCTTCTTATCTTTTCTCTCGTGCACACAAAGGGCATGAGTATAAATGGAATAATATCTGCAGTGGGGACCACTTTGGAAGATGTCACTTTCACCCAATGATTTCTTCTGAAAAAGTGGCCTTCCAGAAGCATCTTTCGTGTACAAACAGATCACAACGGGTGATTGCAGATCATGAAAATAGGTTGCTATCGAATTCAGATCCGCTCTATGCATCATTGGCAGTGTCGACGCTCTTTAGCGGAAGTGTCGACACTTCCTGTTGATTTCTTGAAGAAAGGTAGCAGTCTTCACCATGGTGTCGACACTCTTGAGCCTACAGGTCGACACAGGTACCATGAGTGCAAGCATTTTGAACCGCTGTGTCGGCACTTGACCCTATTGGTGTCAAGGCATGAACGCCAGACAGAGACGATCATATGCCTCAATTGAACTGTGGTGTCAACACTGTCATTTGATAGTGTCGACACTCGGAGAATTTCAGAACCCAAACAAAACCAAGAATTCTTTGCGTTTGTTCTGTAGTGTCGACACTCTGAACTTGTAAGGTTGACACTTTGATCATTCTAGACTTGAACCTGTCTAAAGAACTTTTCAACAATTAAGTTAGACAAACAACAAGGCTTTTAAGCTAAAACTTCTAATAATGATTCATGTTTTGTTATCATCAAAACTAGGGGACCCAGCACCTCCTCCTCCTCCTCCTCAAATCAATCCTCTTCATGCATTCATTAACGAAATCACCAAGATAGAGAAAGATTGGAAGTAGAAGAGATATGATAATGACATTATCAACTTATGTGAGTAAGATGAGCTGGTAATTTTCAACGATCAAGTGGACGCCGTCTGCCCTCCTTCCACTCATGTTCATTCATATGGCCCTCTGCCTCCGCATTCACCTCCATAAAATCCTCCACAACATTATGGCCCTTCACCTCCACATTCATATTCGTCAAACCCTCCACAACATTATACACCTCCACCACCCATCATTACGCCTCCACCACAACGTCCACTTGTATCCAACGATGAAGAATCGGAAGCAACACATGATGAAATTTCTAATGAAGAATTGGAGCCGGCACAAGAGGAACTTCCCCAATGGGCACCTACTCCAAGTTTCCTTCGTTTTCCCCTCCCTCCATTGCCACTAGAAGAACCCCCTGCTCAGGATGATGTCACCATCCCTGATCCCATTTATGAAATCGATTGGTGTTATGATGATGGGTTGATACTCCAATCACCTACATCGATGCCTCATGGACCCTCCCCCACCAGTCAAACCTCTCGCACCACCAAGATCCGACACTTCCAATGCACTAAACCTTCCCCCATTATACCTTCAACCTCCATATCATTAACCTTCACACCACTGGCCTTCACCGAACCTCCCGCTAAATCTCAACCAAGTAACCCTCCATTGCTGCCACCTCGACCCGCCATTATCCCCATAACCCCAAAGCCAGCCATTACCAACCCTCCACTTACCCTTTTACTTACACTTGTGGCTAATTCTGAGCAGGATTCACCCCCTTTTGCACTCGAGGCAACCTCGTTTGCTTCCGAGCAAGGGGAGAAGCTTGTGATTTTTGAACCTCCACTTCCACTTACCCTTCCATTAACGCCCTCCATTAAACCATCATCATCTACTAGGCCTACCACCTCCACTTTACCTTCCTCTACCACTCAGAGTGGGTGTGCGATTACAAGTACATGTGCCAAAGATGTAGCTCAAGAGCCGAGCAAGAAGGATTTGGCTATAGTTATGCTATGCAAAAGTCAAGATTTTATTTGCCGCATGCTGATCTGCATTCTTGTGCCGGGTCTCCACCAATGCTCACTAAGAGGAGTTCTCATGAATTGATGCCATTAAGGGCTAAGGCCAAGATTATTCATATCACTTTGCTTATTGGCCAAAATATCTTTGATGCTCTCATTACCCCTTGTTTCGTCATTATACGAATTCCTAGTCAAGAGAAGGGGTTCTCCTCCTACATTATTGTAACACATTCTACTCACAATGAGAGTTTATGGGCACTATTTCCATCATCTTGCCAATCACATTATTTGCCATGGAGGGGCGGACATTCTTTTGGTAAGGGGCCTTCCGCTACCTTACTCACTTTTTATTCTATTCCATTCATCCTATCACTTACTAATATCTCCTTATGGGCTGCCTGTTGGGTGAGGAGGGAGTTCTCATCCTCTCATCCCTTGCATTCTTTGCATTCCTTGCATTCTTTGCATGCCATGTATCCATTGCATTCATTGCATTGCATTCATTTACATTCATTCTTTCTCAGATTTCTGAACCCGCATCTTCCCTGTCTTCCGGAACCTCTGGATCTCCATATAGGGCATTGTGCCCTCCTTCTCCATATTCCTCCCGACCTACCTCTTCTCCCAGGGCATCGCGCCCACTCTCTCCATATTCCTCCGGAACCTCCGGACCCTTCTATTCATTCCACTATCCTTTATGGGCACCGCACCCCCTCCTATCTTCTCTCTCTAGAACCTCCAGATTTTTCTCTCATTCTCCCAGGGCATCATGCCCCATCCTACTACTTCCCTCCGGAACCTCCGGACTTACCAGGGCATCGCACCCTCTCTCTCCATATTCCTATGGAACCTTCAAACCCTTCTTTTCATTCCCTTATCATTTCTAGGCATCACACCCCCTTCTTTTCCTTTCCAGAACCTTCAAATTCTTCTCTTCTCTCAGGGCATCACGTCCCTCCACATTTTCTTCCTTCGGAACCCCTGGACCTTCTTCCTTTCCTCTGATTCATCCTCCTACTCTTCTGGGACATCGCGTCCTTTATTCTCTTCTTCCTCTTTAATCACTTTTCCCATGCCTCCTCCCAGGGCATCGCGTCCCTCGACACTTTCTACCTCCGAATTCTTCTCACCATGATTCTCCTTCTCTTCCTCTAGACCCTTCGGATCCTCCACCTCTCTCCATTTACCAATTCCTTCTTCTGATTCCTCTTGATCTCGGGTCTGACCCAACTTCTTCCACCTCAACTGCTCTGGGTATCCACCTTTTCTCCCACTGCTTTCGAGGCTTTAGCCCTCACTCCTTCTCTTGATTTCACTTTCCTTCTGTAGACCATTCATGTGATCAGGGTCTCTGCACCTTAGGTTGGGGTTCTAGCCCTCACCTCTTTTCCTTTTCTCCTTATTCGTCTGCGTCGGGTCTAGACACCACTCCCTCTTGTTAAGTCACTTTTCAATCCTTTGCCTCCTACTTTTTATCTGCCAAGAGAGGGCAAATCCCATGTTGATCAAGATCGCCACTGGCAGCTGCTTCAACAAGGTCACAAAGTAACGTTTGCTTAAGTGTGCATTTTTATGATGTCATTACTCCAATCATCTCTACGCATGATTTTCAACTCGAAGTGCTTCTTAACATGATCAAGAGTGGTAGTCTAGTCCTTTATCCTAGGTCTTTATCTTTGTTCAATATCAAAAAAAGTCTTTAGGCTTTCTTTTGCAACATCTTTTGGTTACGAGAATCCCAATATCAAGGCTGAACAGTTTGTCTCATACCACACCTTTGAGATTTGTTTGTTGGTGATGACCAGCCGACCACCGAGAAAATCTGCAACCACTAAAGGACAATGTCAGAAGGAGTCATGGGAGCAATCCCAGGGGATAACCCTCCAATACTTAAGTCAGCAACTTAGAGAAGTAAAAAAGGAGAATAGTTGAAGTAGGAGGAGAGTTGGAGAGGGAAGAATGGAGGAGCCTAAGCGTAGGAGCGATTGCCCTGAGAGTGCTCAGAAGGCTGGGAGAGTGCTCGGGGAGGAAGGGGAGAAGAACCCTAAGGAAACCTCTCTAGACTCACTTCCCAGATAGAGATTCCTTCCACTGTTACGTGGAGAAGCCTCTCTTTCCCTCTTGGCATAAAGCCCTGTTGGCACTAGGACGTCTCTCCCCTTTTTGGATCTCTGCCTACGTGTATGTCTATAGGTGTATATGCGTGCCCCCTCGGGATCCGACTGGAGACCTATTTATATAGGCTACCATGGCGTTGGCCGTTCTCCGGATGGGAAATGACATAGATAATGGAGTAATAACATCTCCTTGATCATAGAGGTTGCCCGTTGCATACTAGCCCGTTCCCGAAAGGGAGGCTTAGTGGCGGGCATCTCGGCGGTGTCGGCTTGACTCGGTCCTCGTCGGGGAAAGTCCTATGATGGCGGTAGCAACGTTCATCCATTGGTGAGTTTTGTGGTATTTGGATCCTACGCGAGCAGCAATTCCGCTTGTGGACTGGCAGAGTTTCATTGGGCCCCAGTTGGGCCATAGTGAATGGGCCAGAGGTTGGCGGGGTGGTCCATCACGAGCTAAATTGAATCAGGTCGTAACGGGCCTGGCGTTATTGGGCCACACTGGGGTTGGCGAACATTCCCCTCCTCACTAGGCCCCCTACTCTCGAGTATCGAGCATGCTCAGATCTCGGGAGGAGCCATACGAGGTCAGTTGAGGGGAAATGTCTCACGAAATCTTCCTACTGCCCTTCTTGGCACGTGAGACAGTCCCCCTTGGCGTGTTAGGTGATGTCACCGTCATCATGACACAGTCACTCTACGTCTGGAGAAACGGGTAGGCATTTGAGTTCCTCGCCGAGCATCCTGGCAGTGGCAGTTGTGTCTCTTCGTCTATGTCACGCCTCGAGCTTTTAATACAGCGAAAGAAAATTTGGGAACGTGAACAGCCGGTATGGTAAGCCTCTCGCAAGTAAGAAATCAGAGCGCAAGACAATCATACACAAAAGTAGTTGCACAAGTAAATTTATCCAAACTTCACTTTATTCCATAATAATGGTTTCGAGAGTACACAAAATCCTTGATTCATAACACTCTTACATCATAGACTCAATAAAATGGAAAATTACGTAGTGACTGTTGCCCATTAACTAATGACATTCTAAGGTTTCGCTCCTTCTTCAATCACTCTCAGATCCACCACTTGAATAGTTTGAATCCGACCCGCTAGAGCTTCCTGAAAAGATTAGAAAAGTAGGGTAATGAGCACACTTGACCAGTAGGTATCTTTGCATCAACATGAAGATAATATTTAAATGATTAATATCTTAGCTCTAGGAATAAGGAAAAATAAGAATGCGATAAACAAGCGATATAAACCAAGTATCCAAGAATACAAAGTTACAAGATAGTTTGAATAAGTAGACACGATCGAGCAAGATAATTCATGTAGAAGTAAATTTGGTCATTCATGAACAAGAATGTATAAGCATGTATCTAGAAAGTACTTTACACAACCTCATAAAGGCTATGTACTAGAAAGTCACTATCAAGCATGTAAATTTCATAACAAGCCTCGTGGTGTTTCACACATTTATAAGAGAAAGTACTCCCAGCGCAAAGGGATGCCAGTATCATCGTACCACATGGTTTATAGCACGTTCCTGACGATCCGTCGAGGGGAGTAGCATGGATCCCTTGGACACAATCCGTGCCCGATCTTACATCTTAAAGTTATAAATCTAGCTACTTCCACGAGATAATAATTTTGGCCAATAGTTTAATTCCAAATAATAAGTTTCACAATGAAGTAACCAAGGCATAGAACGTACTAAAGTTGACATGAGATTTCAAAGAAGAATTAAGGTACATTATGCTACGGTGGTATTCTGGCGGCATAACAGAATTTTCATTAAAGTTCATAACATAGCCTTTACTTGTTAAACATAGTTTAGACTCTGGATAATCATAAGATTTTATAGGAACTCAAGAAAACAAACCTTAAGGGTCCAACCTCCCATGACCTTCGGCATCCCTCCCGTGTTCTACACCACGGTGACGCAGCCCTCGATGCCGCTGTATCTGGAGATACGGCAGTGCATCGAGATTTTCCCGGCACCGAACCAGAGCGGCCTGTCGGTGTGGATCAAGGGCCACTTCGGCAAGCGCCCGTTCGTAGCCGACAGCGACAAGCCGACCATCGACGGCGAGCTGGTGTATCTCTGGGCCTTGAGCAACGCGATGGACTACTACCAGAAGCCGAGCCGGGCCATGTGGGAGCAGGCGCGTGAACACCTCGGCAGCCTCGTGGCCGGCACCCACACCGGCAAGCGCTATGTGCCCGGTGTGCCGCCGGTCGCGCCTGCCGTGATGCCGGTGTTCCTGCCGTACCCCGGCGAGTACGTGTGATGCGGGCACTGTCGTACACCACAGCCAAGGGCGGCTTGAACCGCCAGAGAATCAAGGGCGGCACCAAGGCCGAGACCCTGTACGACGCGGTGAACACCTACCAGACCGGCGCAAAGACCTGGGTGCAGCGCGACGGCACCGTGCGCGATGCGATCCTCGCGTCCAACACGCGCGGCCTCACGGCGTTCCAGGGGCTGCTGCACACGTTCTCCGATCACCTGGAGCTGTACACGCCGGTCGGGTATCTGGCCAATGTGCTCGCGCACCCTGACCCGGACTCCACGGCGACGCTCGACAAGATCCACTTCGCGGAGCCTTTCATGGGCGCGCTGTATGTGGTGGCCGAGTGGAGCGACGGCCGGATCGCGCACTACTGGACCTCCTCCAGCGGCGAGTGGGCCGCGGACACCGTGTACTCCAACGGCGACGTGGTGACGCCCACGGTGCCGAATGGCCTGCTGTACAAGGCCGTGCCGAACAACCCTGCTGCGCCGACGCAGACGTGGCAGCCACTGAAGAACTACGTCGTCGGCGACAAGGTGCTGCCGACCACCTACAACGGGTTCTACTACGAGGTGACGGCGACGCAGGGCGACGTGCCGCTCTCGGGCGCGGTTGAACCTGCGTGGGAGGCGAGCGAAGGGGCTGAGGTGGTGGAGTCCACGGACGGCACTGGTACGCCGGCTGCCAGCGCGTCGGAAGCCTCGGCGCCGCAGGTGCCGCCGGACGTGCGCGACCGCTATGGCACCGGCAACACCGAGATCAGCGACGCCTCGGCCGCGGCCTTGGGGCTGGCTGACTCGGTAGCCCGCTGGGCGCCCGGCACGCTGTACCAGCCCGGCGCGCTCGTCAAGCCGCTGTCGGTAGCCCCGGTGGTCAACTCGGCCATCCCGAACGCAGGATTCGAGGAGGGTGACACGGCCTGGACCAAGGGAACGGGCTGGCACATCACCAATGTGTCGGTGCCCGGCCAGCGTGGCGAGTACCCCTACCAGGGGGCGTACTACGCCTACTGGCTGGAATCAGAGGGGCAGGACCTGGGCTGGCAGTACCTGGAGATGGCCACCCCTGTGCCGGTGGTGCCGGGCCAGTTCCTGTCGGCCAGCTGCTACGACTCGCGCGCCGGCGGCAACAACTCGGGCATGGACGGCCAGCTCGTGCTGCTGTGGTACGACGCCTCGGGCGGCTTGGTGAAGGAAACGCTGGGTACTTTCAGCGGCGCCAACAACTCCAAGGACTACCGCCTGTTCACGGTGCAGGACTCCACGCCGGGCGGCGCGGCGACAGTCGCGGTGGCCTACAAGGCGCGCGGTACCAATAGCGGCGGCCGTTGCGCCATCGACAGCTTCACCTGGGACTACGTGAACCTGACACCGGCAGAGGCGGACTTCACGATCTACCAGGCCATTCAGTCCGGCGCGGCCACTTCCGGCACGAGCGAGCCGGCGTGGCCCGGCGCGGGCAACACGGTGGTGGACGGCGGCGTGACGTGGCTGGGCGGCGTGACTTCGGTCATCACCTGGACCGCGCGGCCGATCATGAAGTCAGGCTCCTCGGAGCCCAGCGCGTGGGGCGAGCAGCCTGACAGCACGACCCCGGACAACACGATCACCTGGGTGGCGACCACGGGCTACGTGGCCGAGGCGCCGGAATCGAAGGTCGTGGCGCTCGCGGCGAAGAAGGTATTCGCGGCGGACGATGACATCGTGCCCTACAGCGCCACAGTGAACCCGCTCGACTGGACCACGGCCGAGGACGCCGGCTACCTGCCTGTGGGGCTGAACACTTATGGTGCGAACCCAACGGCAGTGCTTGCGCTCTACCGCAGCAACCTGATCGCCTTCAACAGCGCCGGGTTCCAGATGTGGCAGCTGAAAACCCATCGGTATAGGCCTTACACCTATGCTGCAAAAATAAAACATTTCCTTGCTTCAGTATTTACCCCATGCCAATGAATAAACTACCATCGATTCCTTAACATCATCGTCAAGATCGATGCTAAAACCCATTGGTGTAGGCCTTACGCCTATATTGCTATAACAAACATTTCCTTACTTCGGCATTTATCCCATGCCGATGAACAAACTATCGTCAATTCCTTGACATCATCATCAGGATCGATGCTAAAAGTCACCGATGTAGGCCTTATGCCTATACTGCTAAAACAAGTTTTTCCTTGCTTTGACATTTACCCTATGCCAATAAACAAACTACCATCGATTCCTCGACATCATCGTCAGGATCGATGCTAAAACCCACCGGTATAGGCCTTACGCCTATGTTGCTAAAACAAAACCTTTCCTTGTTTCGACATTTACCCCATGTCGATGAACAAACTACCATCGATTCCTGGACATCATCATTAGGATCGATGCTAAAACCCATCAGTATAGGCCTTACGCCTATACTGTTAAAATAAAACCTTTCCTTGCTTCGGCATTTACCCCATGCCGATGAACAAACTACCATCAATTCCTCGACATCATCATTAGGATCGATGCTAAAACCCACCGATATAGGCCTTACGCCTATGCTGCTAAAAAAAAACCTTTCCTTGCTTCGACATTTACCCCATGCCAATGAACAAACTATCGTCCATTCCTTGACATCATCATCGGGATCAATGCTAAAATCCCCTGGTGAGAGCCTTACGGCTATGCCACTAAAACAACACCCCCCTTTGCTAAATCATTGTGCCTATACTTCCCCTGTCCTGGCACCACTGGTCCCTTAAACAAATAGTTCTACCATATCCAAACTTTGGACCTCTGAGGCATTCGTGACATGGTGGAGCGAACCCCTCACCCTTTCTCTAAATGAGTGAGCACTCTCCTGCGTTTTACGCGTAGCACCACTCGAAAAGCAACGGAGTCTTTGACACTAGATTGTCAGGGCAGGAAGCCGACAAGAAAACATATGAAGGAAGCCCAAAGGCTGCGACAGAATAAATTCCTCATTTCCATTATGATAAAAGGAAATTACAAAAGAACTCCCCTTGAAGGAGCAGAATTACATGAAGTGCGGCTATTGCCAATGAAAGATGTCTTCAAAATCAAAAAGCCCAACAGAAGGAGCTGCCCCTTGTTCACCAAGACAAATCTCCTCCTCCTGTAGCCGAGCCAACTCGCTGCGCAGTGAAGCTACCCAGCCCTCCAGCACGATTGTCTCCTCAGCACTTTCAGCATCCATATCTTCTGTGAAATGTGGCTCTGCCTGAGTGGAGACCAACTCTACTTGCAACTCCTCCAGCTTTCCCCGCAATGATTGAATGCGCAATGATAAGGTTGCAGCAAGAGCATGACGCTCTTGAAGGTCTAACTCTAGAGGTTCTAGAGCCGCTCGGCAATCAACTTTCTACATTTTCAGGATGGCAAGTCTGTCACCCTTAATACGCCCCAAGAAGTCTCAGCGATTTACAAATTTCAACAAAAGGATCACCCTCTAAGTCCATAACTCCGTAGGGCATCCCAGCACCTGAAGGCCAATCAATAGTTGCTCGGCAATTCCTTGCAGCCTGGGATAAGTCGGGGCCGGTTGAGACAAGACTACCTGCCATAGTGTCTCCAGATGGTGCCAGACCAACTCCTCTGAAGAAATGATGCTGAAAGACATTACTGGTAGCAAATGGAATGCAACTTCACTATCAACATTGGCCCATAGGTCGGTATCTATGGCTGAAGAAGAGGATAGCAAGACTGGAACAATAGTAGTGCTTGGTGTCTCAATAGCTTTGTCCTTTAGCAACAGCTTCTCTCCTGTCAAGGCAGGCTCTTCTGATGCAGCTGTGTTGGGAAGTGCTGGAATTGTCTCAAACCCTGTTCAACATCCTGCTCTTCAAGAGTCGGGAGCACTGGAATAGATATTTGTACCGCCATGGAGGTAAAGGCCGATGCTCAAGTCTCAAGCCTTAATTCAGGAGCACGAGCCTGCCCTGAAGTCTCCCCTGATGTGTCTAGCTCAATTGGCATTATATCATACTTGCGCTAAGCTCTGATAGGCATCGGCCATAATACGGGCATGACTTCTTCAGAGGCTGAAGTCATGATAGATGGAGGACGTAATGCTTCAGCCGGGGGAACACTACTGATAACAGGAGCTGTGACCTGACTTAGGGTGATTGGCACCTAAAGAGGGGGAAACAGGATATCTTGTACGAGCATTCTCGTGTTTTTATTCCTAGCGAAGAGACTTTAATCATAAGTTTCGAAAAGCTCAAGTATTCGGACATAGTGGAATACATGCGAAGGTAATTGAGTGATAACAATCGATCATTCACTCTCAAATATAGCATGATAAAGAATACCCTATAAATGGTACTTGGGAAAATCTCTAGGTAGGGTTACATAGTTTAATGAAAAATGAGTTTTCTAGTGGGACTGAGTGTATAGAGTACTGGAGTTCATCAAGTCATAAGTAAGAAGGGTTTGACAATATGACCGTACCCTTAATCATGACTAGGGACATTATGTATAAATGAAAGATTATAACTGTGTGGTAACTGTGGACGGAAAAGTCCTAGAGTGGTTTATAGACCCCTTTTGTCTTCTGAGGTCACAGAGTGTTGCGTGGTGCTTGTGGCCTGAAAGTCACTAGAGGAATAATCATGAGATGATGGCTTAATTATTTAAGTCATCAGATGATTAAATAATTAATTCTGTGTTAAGTGTTAACACAGATAAGTTAAGAAAGAGTTCTTAAACTTAATGGGCCTAAAATCAGATTGACACTGGGCCTAGAGGGTCACATATATTACGGTTATAGATGACACGAGTATTTATGCAATTATAAACTTATGAGAGTTTTTGTGAAAAGCAGATGGAGTCTATACATAGTTGCATGGAGAAAACCTTGGGCCAAGCATTCGGGGTTCCTCTAGTCAGGGCCGCCCCTCCTCTCTCCTCCTCAGACTAGTGCCCCCCTCCTCTCTTCTTCTCCCCTCTTGTCTCTAACGTAGAGATTCTATCGGAGTGTTGCGGATGAGATTGTCCGTAGAGCACTGCGTGAAGAGAACTCCGTCGTCCGTGCCCATGTGGATACTACTAGAGGTCGGGCACTTGCACGGTTCATTATTGCTACTAGAGTTCCTTTTCTGCTTCGTTGCGATCTGCGCATCGCAAAGGTAAAATAAGATATTTCTTGTACATAGTCGTTGAAAATCACACCTCAACAATCATCACGTGTCGGGATAAAAATTTTAATTTTATGGTTCCACTGCATTCATCCGATCTCGGCTCAGATCCTTACAATAGTACCTCTACCTAATAACTTGTGCCCACAACTCGTCCTCTCTCTCCCCCAATCTCCATAACCACTTGCACAAGAGGGCCAAATTCAAGTCTCTAACATCCTTGATCCTCAGACCTCCCTCTTCCTTGCTAGCAGCCACCCTATCCCATTTGATATCATGTCATCCACATCATCTCCCACCACTACCATGCCAAAAGAATCTCCCCTGAATAGATTCAATCTTCTTGACCATCGACTTTGGGATCTAGAATATGGAGAGGAAATATGTTGGTAGACTGTCCAAATCTGATCTGCATAAAACTAGCCTCCCCCCGTAAGATAACAATCTAGCCTTCTATCTAACTAGTCTGACACATATTTCTGTACAATGTAGAGCGCTTGGGGTCTGCGGGAGACCCAAATAGGAGATAGGGAAAGCTCCTATCTTACTTCCCAAAATACACGCCGCCCTCTGGAGCCCTTGTCAACCCCTGTTAGCTTTCTCTTATTGAACTTGACTTTAAGACCAGTGACCTCCTCCAACAATTCCAGCAAAATCCTAGTCACATAAAGCTGCAGCTCATCCTCTGCCAGGAATAAAATAATGTCATTTGTATACTGCAAGTGAGTGATTGAAGGTCCACCTCTCCCATCCTGGAAGCCCTTGACCAGACTTGAAGCCTCCTCTCTCAGCCACACCCTACTTAGAACATGACCCACTAGCACGAAGAGGAAAGGGGACTTAGGGTCTCCTTGATAGAGCCCCCTGTCACTATGGAAGAAAGAAGTCAGCTTCCCATTGATGAGGACAGCAAAAGAAGTAGAGGAAATGCAAGTCCGCACCCTCCCTAAATCCCATCTTATCCAGCACATCAAGCAAGCACTACCAATTGATCCTGTCATAAGTCTTCTCGAAATCCAACTTTAGGACCACTCTTTTCTTCCTCCGTGTCTTCATGGCAAATAAACACTCTTGGACCACTAAATTATCCTAAATGTGTCTTTTCCTGATAAAGGCTCTCTGGAAGCTACTGACCATCTTGTCTGTAACTCTAACCAATCTCCTTGTCAGTAATTTGATGTTGATCTTGTAGGTGTCATTCAACATACTAATGGGTTTGAAGTCTTGAAATTCATGAGCTCCTTGCTTTTTAGAGATAAGGACTAGGAGGGTTTTATTAAAGAGAGAGAGAGAGAGAGAGAGAGAGAGTTTTGTCATTATTGTTTAAGGGTAACCCCCATCCAAACAAAAATTGCTCTACTTTTCGGGTCAAAAGCTTCTTGATCAGCTGGTGATATTACTTGTACGGGGAGAAGGTGTTTTGACCACTTCGATTATGCGGCTGGTTGAGATGACTCTCCATGCGGGGAAACGAAAGGCAACTGTTCTTCTGGGGCACTAAAAAGGTGATTAATCGACTGTGGTGAGACGAAAACCCGTGTCGTGGCAAAGGGGATTAGGACTACGTAAAAGCTGCAGTTTGTGATCCGAGATCAACGTTTTTTCTCAAAATTTAAGAAAGACCGATCGGAGGATGTCTCAATAATACTTGTTTAACGGTATGTCAGTGTTAACACTGGTAAGAAAAAGATGAAATGTGAAGAAAAATATATTTACCTCAAAGATACAGGAACGAAGACTCGTGACGTGACTTCAAAATTGGGAAGCCTCAACGATCCCGGAGAATGGTGTGTAGTTAGATTTATTTTTAAAATTTATTTATTTTAAAATTTTCTCTAGTGTAGGTGATTAACACTGTTTTCCTTGTACTCCTTGGAGATAAGGTGAGACGTCCCCCTCCGGGTAAAATCCCTTCATTTTCTTGAATAAAAACATATACTTCTTAAAATAAATCCGGCAACCAATGATATGGATCCATTGCTCCAATCCATTGCCAACAAACAGGCCACAGAGTTTTGGGGTCGGCACCAACCCACCAATAAACATCAGCCCAGAGTCGCCACAATTACAAGGCTGTGCTTGTTTTCACTGACTTCGAATTTTTGGCTGACAAACTTAAATTTGGAAAAAATCTCCTCCAAATTGTGGAATTTTCGGACTGAAAACTTAAAACATGTTGCATTTTTTGTGGAAGGCATTCACCCTACCTTGTTATTCTACCGAAATGCCAAAAAATTAGGATACCAGTGACCTCTCATGCATGAACAGAAACATATCCTTACAAAAAGGAGGTAAACAAACACATAAACAGTTTTAAGGATAAGGAGATGGTGAAGTTTGATTTCAACATGATTCAGAAACTTCCATTTATTAGGCACATCAAGTGATCAACAGTTCTACCACACGACTTGGAGTACATGCATGTATCTACAGTTTTACTTCTATAGGAAAACATTTTCCACACTCTTTTTATCTGTCCACCACATTTGATGCAACAGCCTGCTATCCCAATAACCCCTCCACAACCTCTAATGAGAACAAAAAACAAGGAGTAATACAGCAATACCAAGAATCGGCAATGCAGATGATAGCTGAGGATGATGCATAATGCGACTGACAGATCATCGCTGCATGACATCCTGGCACCTCTGCCCCCTACACCAACTGCTACTCTGTCAGTTAGCATTCCATACTTCCAATCTAGATATAGCTGACCAACAATCTCATCAAATGAAAGAAGAAAGGGAGATAAGGGGTTAAGTGGTTACTTCATTGTAACCAATCACAGCAAAAGACTCACAAGCCGCCAGCATACAAGTAGCTACATCAAGCTTTGCCATCACAAACACCATGCAGGACGAGAACATCCCTCACTGATAATGCCCTTTTACGCAGAACTTCGGCAACGCTTTCGGTGTTTGATGGCAGGTGAACTTTGGCGGTGCCTGGGAGGATCCTGGAAGGAGGAAGCACACACATCAGGCACAAACATTGAGCGTTCAGCAGAATGGTGAAGGTTTCTTGGCCAGTTAAGGCCGGAGGCCGTGGGTGGAGACGGGATCTCAGGGACTGTCCACTGTGTAATATCTGGCACCTGACTTTCGCACTCAAGATCTTGTTCTGCATCTGCAGGACGGTAGAATTGGGAACCCTCCGAACTCCCAAGCTTTCCACTGTCAGCCTGTTGTCATATAAGGAAAGTGAAAAAAAATCAGTATGCTGCATTAAATTGGGGAAGTATTTTTCTGGGGCTAACATATAATTGAAAATGTTTTGGAAGCTAGCTTCGGACTAAATGATGATTGTAAAAGATTTATGTTTTTGCAAACTGAACACTTTTAGTTTCAGGTTTGCCTACTGTTACGGTGTGAAGTCACTAAAGCTGGTCTCTCTTTCAGTGGCTAGCTCAAATCGGATGCACCTTACAACCAACTAAACCAGATGTTCAACAAAATCTCTGCAAGGACTTCAGATATATGCCAGGATTCCATGGGCAAACCAGATTAGCAATAGTGGTCACCCAAATATTGTTTAACAGTTAGTAACCACTCATATTGCTGAAGATTACCCGCAAGCATGTGGGGAGGCGAAACCTATAGATTTAAAAGATATTGATTTAGAGAGATTGATTTTATGGATACTGTTAGGCGGGTCTGGAATGTTCAAAGGCATGAACAAAACCCTAGACTAGTGGGTAAATTGAAGTATGTGCCACAAGCGCTAAAGGATTGAGGTGCAAATATATCTCTACTCGGCAAAGTTGCCAAGGACACAATTCTTCAATAGATTGAAGCGGTCGATTGTTTGGAGGAGGTAGCACTACTGGATGAGTCAAATATGTTGCTTAGAGACGGACTCATGTCTGAATTTGAAGAGATCCTTATAAGGGAAGAGATCTATTAAGCAAAGATAGAGAGAGTAATGACTCATGGAAGGGGATAGGGACATTTCTTATTTTCAGTGAATTGCCTTTGGAAGAAGGTTAATCAACTCCATTACTTGTATCAAAGTGGGTGAGCAACTCATTACAAGGGATGTGGATATCAGGGTGCAAGCGAGGGACTTTAAACTTTTCACTGAGGACGATATGATTAGACCTGTGATTGCTGATGATCTCCTCTCTCATCTTGCTTCTGAGAAAAGTGAAGTCCTCTCCCACCCCTTTTCAGAGGACGAAGTCCAACAGATAGTCTTCTCTCTTGTAGGTGACAGAGCTTCGGGCCCGAATGGCTTCCCATTAGCCTTCTTCTGCAAGTGTTAGGACATCATCAAGAATGATTTTATGCTTGTGAGAGTTTCAGAAGTGCAGGGGACAGTTGAGGGACATAAACAAAACTCTATTAGTCCTCATCCCCAAGAAGCAAGGTGCTCAATACTTTTGGGATTTCAGACCCATTAGCCTTCTAAATGGAACATACAAGATTATCACCAAACTGTTGGCTGTTAGGTTAGTTAGAGTGGTTGGCAGAATGGTCAGTGGATTCCAAGAGACTTTTATCAGGGGATGGCACATTCAAGAACACTTTTTGGTGGCTCACAAATGCCTGTATGCCATGAAGACTCAGAGGAAGAAAGGGTGATCCCGAAGCTAGATTTGGAAAAAGTATATGATCGTGTCAACTGGCAATGCTTGTTTGATGTCCTTGCAAATATGGACTTTGATGATAGATGGATTGGATGGATCCATGTTTGTCTTTCGTCAGCCACATTCGTAGTTTTAGCCAACAGAGAGCCAACCTCTTCCTTCTATAGTGGCAAAGAGCTCCGTCAGGGAGATCCTATATCACCTCTCCTTTTGTATTGGTACTCGTATACTCAGCAGGATGTGGTTTAGAGCTGAATCCTTAGGATTGACCAGAGATTTTCAGGCTGAGACGAATAGTGTCTGCATCACCCATCTGCAACATGCTGATGATACCATCTTATTTCTAGTAGAGGACAAGAGTCAACTTTCTGTTGCCAAACTAATGCTAGAATTGCTAGAGAAGTCAGTGGACTCGAGGTGAATTTCACCAAGAGTCTTTTAGTGGGAGTGACAATAGAAGACAGGCCTCTCAAGAGAGCAATTTTCATCAAAGACTACTAGATAGGAGCCTTTCCTTTCTCTTATTTGGGCCTCCCGCTATCTCTAGGGACTTTACATTGTAGTGATTGGCAGAATATGGTGCAACTGTATGAGTCCAGATTGACGGGATGAAAGGCGAGACTCCTCTCTTATGGGGGAGAAGAATGGTGCTATGCAAATCAATACTGGATAGTCTACCTATCTACTTCCTATCCATCTTCTGTATCCCAAAGACGATTGCCAAAAAGATAGTCTATTCAAGTAAGATTCTTTTCGCATGGTAGTGGAGATTGGTGCAAGGGCTGACATTATGTCTCCTAGGGTAGAGTATGTAAAACCAAGGACATGGGAGGAGTAAGCATAAAAAATATCAGAGACTTCAACTTGGCTCTTTTGTGCAAGTGGTTGTAGAAGCTTGGGGCTGGCGTGGACTATGGTTACAAGTGATCAGGTAGAGGTATTATGACAGATCAAGGGATTGGGATCTAATCCCGGCTTCTCAGCATAATACATCACCATTGGAGAGGCATTTTGCATTGCAGGAACACTATTATCTCTAGTGTCCATATCCAACTAGATAGTAGATAGAACTATCAATTCTAAAAAGATAGATGGTGTGGAGACTTCACTCTAGAGGCAACATTTCCAAAGCTCTATGTGATTTAAGCTGCACCTTTGGCCTCGGTCTCCCAAACTTTTGACTCACAACTATCAGCGAGAAATAGACTCTGTCCTTTAGAAGGAATCTCGATGATTTAAACTATTACAAAAGAGCCATATTATCTGGTACAACATTTCTCATAGCAGAATAACTGATCATCAATTGGCAGCAGTTAGCCATTTCGCTAAGTATTAAAAGCTCAAAGTTAAGCTAAGAATTGCAAACTTTAAGGATATAGCTTAACAGTGAGAATGGAAGAATCTGAGTACTTACAGTGTTTTTAACCGGGCTAGATAAGCATTTAATTATCAGAGGAATGCCCCCACACTCTACAATCACTGCAGTATTTGCTGGGTCTGAAGAACCAAAAAGGAATATTTTCCTTATAAAAGAGCCACACACAACCACAGAGAACGCATAAAAGTTGTCATACAACAAAAAATAAGTACGTGACCTCGACAAAAATAAGCCCCAAAACACAAAAAAACCAATAATTTTACCTATGCATGCCGAAGGAAACAAACATTTCCAAACCTCAACGCAAGGAATCAAATATTGGATCACAGAATTGTCTCAGAAATTGGAAGAACAGGTTTGGAATCGGCTAGTTCCAACCAGAACTGGCAAGAACTGGATGACCATGCCCAGTTCTAGAGCAACTGCCAATTCTGCCTAACTTAACATCCATTGCAGCCATCTGAAGATTTTATTTTAAGGAATTAGGTGGCACATTATTTTCCAATAGTCACTTACCTAGTTACCTGAACACAAAAGGTTATCAGTTTCAATTGATGTTCTCCATGTTTTTGGGCAAAATTTTAGATAATTTAGCATACAAATCCTAATGCATATTCCCATGAATTATATAAAACCCTGTTTCCATGCCCTATTGTTGGCATTTGATTATGTCCAAATAAAGTCCTCTGTACCTTGAGAAATTTTTCCGTCAGCCAATCATGCATGTTAACTCATACGTTTTTCTTTACTTTTGGGATTTACTTTTTATTGCTAACTCGGCAAAAGTTTGCAGGGGAAATGATGTTATGTTTGGATAACTAACCAACACAGGCATTGCAGATTCCTCCAGCTCCAAATTCCACGAGTTTTTCATTTGGCTCTGTTATGCAATCGAGGAACAGTTCCAAAACATTCAGCTGTATTATACAATAAGCACAATCAATAGTGGAATAAGTTAACAAAATAATTAGATGGATAGGTTAAAAATGGCACTACTACCTGACGCAGGAAGGTATAATTGTAAGGATCATATGCAAAATTAGCCAAATGAGCAACAATTCTCTCCTTTGATTCTGCAAGATGGAATAGCAATGAACATCTGGTCAGTGAATCATGACCCCTTGATGTGAAAAAAGTCAAGAAATGTAGTAACGGACAACGGAGAACCACAAACAAGCAGAAAGTGTACAGTCTAATCAACATTCTCAATCGCCCATTGACATGCACAACAGACCCAATGAATATGGCACATCCCCTTCCTGTGCAGAGTACTCTGCTAAAGTAGGAGAAATACTCTGGTGATATAAACATTCCAGGATGTTAAGCTAGGGTAAATCTAATGAAGAAAGAACTGACATACAGATTTTCCTCAATTAATATTGGAAGACAATATCATTCTGGTCCTTTTGCCAATAAGACTGCCAAGTATCTGCCTTGAATGATGCTTTTTTCCATTTATAAGACCAATGGAGTGCTTCCAGGAATGAGATGAAATGTGTTTACAACGGAAAGGCAAAAAAATGGACTCATCAGCTAGAGTTGGAGGGAGGTACACAGGTACAGATGCAAGGTCAGGTACGCAGGTAAGGCAAGAGTTAGATAGAGGGTTTAAAGAAGACAGAAAAGTGTGATCAGTGGTCACTGAAACATAAAGTAACGTTTCACAAGAAGGAGAAGTTATAAGGAATCACAAATCACGTAGTCTCAGCTATCTGAATTTAATATCATTTCACTCTATACTAAATTATAATATTATTCAGTAAACTACTAATAAGTATGATAGTCCTAAATAACAATAAAAAATGTACACAAAAACCTTCCCAGAAGAAAGCATCATTTCTATCTTGAAAAGGATTATGGTTCACCTTCATCACTTGCATTCTGAAACTGGGCCACTAGCTCCTGCAGAAAAGAAGACAACAATTTGTATCCCCAATCAATTGCAAATAACAACCTATAACAGATAAAGCAATTCTGACTAGAGAGAAAAAGGAGGTGAGCAAGGCCTTACCTGAAGGTACTGGAGCCTGGGAGTGCCATTTCTCCCTGTGCGCTCTATTTGCCTTTGGTGATTTGTAAACATTGCAGTAGAGGAGAAATTCACCTCCCCACCCCACCGGCGGATCAGTATCGCCTTCCGGGGCCAGGATGAACTTGTAGGTGAGGTCGATATCCAGCCAGATTTCAGCCTCCCCGCGAAAGTCCAAAACAATGGGATTGCTGTTCGGCGTCATCCCTGATGCATCCGTATAGGTCACCTGCGGCGTGCTGGTGCCCGCCTCATAGGTGAACAACAGGCCACCGGCCAAAGGCCGACCGTTGTTGCTGAAGAACTTCTGGATTGGCAACGGCGAGAGATTCATCACGCCGCCTCGTAGCTAATGGAGAATGCACTGATCGCGCATACACCGGAGGAGGTCCAGAGGCCGTCCGACACCCAGCGGGCGATGTGAAAGACGTTCTGAAGCGCGGCGATGCTGGCCGTCAGGCCCTCATTGTTCGCCCCCCCTCCATTGAGGCCCGCCGTTACGACCCTAGCATCGAACGCAGGGACAAGAAACGATGGCAATCCGGTATAGGTCTTGGTCGTCGCATTGCTGGTACCGGTGAACGTGGGAAATACGATGGTCACTGCCCTGCCATTCTTGGTCCAACGCGCAGTGCCAAAGACATCCCCGGACACCCCGGTAAGCGTCACGGTGAATGTTCCGGACATTGGGCCAATCAATACAAAGGACCCGTTGCGATAGATGATCTGAGCGATCTGATCCTGCTGGATCATCCCGGGCAGCACGTTGTCGCCGTTCTGCTGACGGATCGCCACAGGACCAATGCCGTTCACGTTGATCGTGCTAACCCCCGTATTGGTCTGCGAGGGAATCCAGTAGATGACAATGCCGTCGGTGTAGCTGGTGAAGTTGGCCACGAAGTCCAGGATGTACGCATTGGAGGAGCCCACATCCACGCCGCCCCACAGCGTCAGCAGCTGCGAGTTGACGATGTTGTCTACCGTCCAGATGGGACTCCCGGGAGGGTCCGTGTCATTGGCGGGAGCCAGCACGTACTTGTATGGCACATTGGGCGGAATCCAGATGTTCGCCTCGCCACGGAAGTCCAGAATCACCGGGTTTGAATTCGGAGTTCCGCCCCCAGAATCCGTATAAGTCGCCAGTTTTGTGGACGTACCGGCGGAATATGTGAAAAGCTTCCCCCCAACGAGCGGCTTCCCGTCATTGTTCAGGAACTGGAGGCGCGGGGTTGGAGATAGTGTCTCAGCCACGGGAGAGGACCATGTGGATTCTGTTTGCGATTGGCGTCGTAGTAACCATCTGGCTGCTCGTGAAGGGATTAGCCATTGCCACCATCCTGGTGATGGCGTGGCCCGGTGGAAGCGAGATAGCCATCGCATTGCTAATTGCAGGAGCCACATCACTGCTTCTCTGGAAGTTCGGGGTTTCCGATGCGTCCATTCGCCGGGCGGAGGATGAGAAGAGAAAGCGCATGGGTTACTCCTGAGCCGCCACTTGGGCAGCCTCCAATGCCGCGCCAGGAACAACCCCCACCCTCTCGCGCAACACGGCGGGCGTATCCCGAAGACGGGCTTGCCACCATGGCGACAGCAATGCTCCGCGAACAGTGGGTCGCGTAGTCAGGTAGGCCAGCGGGCCCGGGCTCTGCGTCACCAGTGCGGTGCCCAGAGCCGCGGCATAGTCCAGAGGTGAAACGCCAGGCATGGATTCGACCACTTCGCGCGATGCTTTCGGGAACGCTTGCGCGAACTGCGCGATGGTTTCCAGATCTCCGGACAGTGGCTTCCCGCGCCCCAGCTGCTTGGCGAGCTTGGAGGCAATGATGTTGCCGGTGGACTCGTTCAGCGCATCCTCCACGGTATGCGCCATGGCAATAGTCCTTCTTGCTCCCTCGAACGCCGCAGCGACAGTGCCCTTTCCGGTTGATTCAAGATGGCGGCCGATCAAATCCTCCAGCGTGGCGGCAGCTTCTCGCTGAGCCATGCCAAGGGCCTGCTTAGTGGGATCTGCCGCATTGATGCCTGACAAGTTCCCGCTGGCCATCTTGCGCAGCTCCCTCAGGTATTGCAGCGCGGCCTTGGAGGAGAACTTGTCCTGCAAGAGCGAATCTACGATCTCTCCGATCTGCTTGTTGGCCCCTACGTTGGCGCCGGGGAATGCCTTGGAGATCTCGTCTGCTCCGCGACCGAGCCGCGCCAAGTCGTCCAGAAACTGGCGATCAGGAACGATGTCCCCGGAATCTGCTATCTGCTCATAGACCTTACCGGCAGTCTTACGGATACCTTCCAGTGCGGATGGCGTCAGCTCCTCGTCCGGAGCCATCCCAAGAGCGCGCTTGGCAAGGTTGTTGAATACGGCCCCGCCGGTCCGGGTGGACCCTGCGGCCCGGGCGGGCCCTGCGGGCCGCGCGCCCCCTTAGCCTGCGCGCGTGCGTGGGCGGTCATGATCTGCGCGTACGCCCAGCCGCTGATCGTGTCGCCGCTGTCCACTCCGGACCCGACGGAGCGGCGGGCGGCGAGCACGGCCGCCGCCGTTTTCGGCCCGTAGTCGCCGTCGACCTCGCCCGGGTCGTACCCGGCCTGCCGCAGCAGCGCCTGTAGCGCCTTGACGGCCTCGCCCTTGTCGCCCTTCCGCAGTCCGATCAACGGATCACCTCCTCGCCCTTGCCGCCCTGCCTGCCACTCGTCGAGCGTCTCGCCGGCGAGCACCGACAGGATCGGCGCCAACTCTTCCCACGTGTTCGTGTACGCCCTGAACACGCTGATGTGCAGGTGCCACAGGTGCGAGCTGTCCGCGCTGCTCGCGCGCCACGCGCCGGTGCGGGAGTCCTTGATGCGCCCGTAGACCGTGCGGGAGTCGAGCGTGCCGTAGAACTCGCGCACCGCCGCCAGTCGTGGGTCGCCCCGCTCGGCCGCGCGCGCCAGGTAGCCGGTCCGCAGGCGCATCTCCGCGTCCGACATGGTGTAGTCGATCGCGGCCGCCTTGTCGGCAGGTCCTTGCTTGTCGAGCGACAGCCGGACGCTGTAGTTGTTCGGCCAGCTGGCCTGGTTCTCCTGGCGACTGGAGTGGTAGCCCGGCTTGTGGGCGTAGATGCCGCCCAGCCGCCAGCTCGACACGGGCCGGTCGGTCCACAGTCGCCACATGGGCGCCGTGATCCGCGCCGGGTTGGGGTTACCGCTCACGATCACCACCATCGACGCATCCAGCACTCCCGCTGGACTAGAACGCGAACACGGTAATGTGCCGGTTTGCAAACGACACCGGCGGATCGGACCCGGTCGCGTCACGGTAGACGGCCTTGAACGTGTGCTGTCCTGCGTTCAGGCCGTCCTCCTCGGTGAGCAGCGCGACGGAGGTGGCCTGGAGCGACAGCGTCCCGCCCTGCGTGCCGACGTCGTTGTTGGTCAGCACGCAGTGCAGGGCGCGCAGCTCTTGGTTCGGGCCGATCGTGCTATCGCCGCTGACCTCCACGGACATCTCGCCACCGCCCTGGATTGGTGCCACGGCGGTGAGCCGGGCCGTCAGGAACACCAACGCGCGCCGCGCGGGGGAGATTGACACATCGTGGACGGCCGGACCAGGGTCAGTGCCGGTCAGGTCCCCGAACACGGTGCTGGAGCGGGTCCCGCCCGTCACATCTCTGGCGGAGTGGACCCGTGATCCGAGCACCTGCGCTGAGATCTGCTCGGCGATTGCGGTACGCATCCAAGCGATCGCCGCCTCCGCGCGGCCAGCGCCGGGCACGATGATGCGCGGCAGGATCCAGAACACGCCCGAGCCGCCGGCTGGCGCCCAGTACATGATGCCGACTTTGTCCCCCGGCTGGAACGTCAGGGCATCCGTGCCCGCCATGACGGGCAGATTCACCAGTGTCGTCCCTCTGAATCGGACCACGTTCTCGAACGTGTCCGGGTTCCACGAGACGATGACGCCCTGGCCGTAGCGGGCCGGCTCCTTTGACGAGAGCGCCGGGGTCGGGCCGGAGTCCGCGCTGTGGTGGGGCACCAGCAGCGGCGCCAGATCGTCAGAGCCAGCCATTCAGAGCCTCCGAGGCAACACGGTCGTCTGTTCCTGGGTCGTCACCCGCTGGGATGTGCCGGCGTCCAGCGGGATGGTGACGGTTTCGGCGATGTGCAGCCGGCGTGTTCCGTCGTCGTGCACGATCAGGACCGGGTCGAACGGCTGCAGCCGCGGGTTGGGCACCTGCTCGAAATCCACGGTGTGTGGCATGCCGAGGTTGCGGCGCAGCATCTCCCGGCCGGCGGCCTCCGCCTGCGCCTCCGTCGTGATCAGAGGGCTGGAGTAGAACCTCGGCACTTTGCCGAACGGGCCACCCCAACGAGTCGGGCTGGTCGGCCCGTCGTCGACCACGACGACCTGCACCGGGTCCTCATCGTCGGCCGCACCTTCACCCCTGACGACAACCGCGTTGCGGACCCCGGCGCGGGTCAGCGCCCGTCCGGCGCGCACGAGCACACCGTCACGCGCCACGCCGATGCCAGAATACAAACCGGCGGCAAGCAGGTAAACACCGGCAACAACGATCAGGGCTCCGACGTAGACCCAGTTACCTTGGCCGGGCGCATTCAGGTAGAGCGCGATGAAGGAACCGCCACAGACGACTGACAAACCACCTCGCCCCTGAGGAGCTCGCTCCGTACATCGCTGGTGCTCCCCTCATGGCACTGAAGAAGCCGGATGGTGGTTAGGCCCATCGCCATCGGGGAGTCTCTCCGCCGCCTCGTGTCCAAGTGCTGCTGCGAGGACACTGCCGATGAAGCCCAACTCATCTTCGGCTCTCTGCAGATAGGCGTAGCCACTCGGGGAGGGGGAGAAGCTGTAATCCACGCGGTGAGAAGGCTCATGGAAAAACTCGGGAAGAACGCTGAGAAGGTCATGCTGAAGGTGGACTTTTCCAACGCCTTCAACATGGTCAATCGAACTGAGATGCTGAAGCAGGCTTTCGAGAAGCTTCCGGGCATCTACAAGTGGACGAGGTATTGCTACGCGCAACCCGCCTACCTATTTTTCGGCGATGAGCTATTGCTGAGCATGTTGGGCGTGCAGCAAGGCGACCCGCTTGGCCCGCTGCTCTTTTCGCTGGTGCTGCACCCTCTCGCGGAGAAGATCAAGAAGGAGTTCCCTGATCTGGACCTGAGCGTGTGGTACCTGGACGACGGCACCATCATCGGCAACGTAGACACAGTGTTCAAGGTGTTCGAGCTGCTGCGGAAGGAAGGTCCTGCTCTCGGGCTGGTCCTCAATGTGAGCAAGAACGAAATCTGGTGGCCGAGCAGACCTGAGAACGACCCTTTCCCCAAGGAGGTCACGCGAGTGGAGAACTGTGGAGTGAAGCTGTTGGGTGCACCGATCGGCACCGCGGAGTTCACCACGAAATTTGTCCAGAAGAAGTTGAAGTGTTTGAAGGAAGTGTGCGGGAAGCTGGAGGCAGTCGACGATGCGCAGATCGAGTTCGGGCTCTTCCGTGGCTGCCTCGCTTACAACAAGATCAACCACCTTCTGCGCACGTGCCCTCCTGCAGTGCTGCGTGTGGCTGTGTGTGAGTTCGACAACCACTTTCGTGAGATCCTTGAGAAGATTTTGCGTGTAGCTTCTTTGTCAGACGAGGTGTGGGAGCATGCGTCCCTCCCGACTCGGTGCGCGGGGCTCGGTGTCACTCAGTGCAAGACGGTTTCTGGCGCAGCGTTCGTGGGCTCCTGCGCGCTGACACATGGGCTGGTTTGCGCGATGCTAGAGCAGGATGGAGACGAGTCGGTGCCTACTCACGTGGAGGAGCTTCTTGCCGAGCACGAGGCACTGACAGGCTCTGTGCATGACTTCAGTACTCTGAGCAGGACTTCCCAAGTGCAACGTCTTCTCTCCAAGCAAATGCACGAGGCCATTCTTGAGAGAGTCAAGGAGCGCAGCTCCGCTCGTATGCGGAACTTGCTGACAGCGTGCGCGATGGCCCATGCAAGTGATTGGCTGCAGGCGCCTCCTATCCCAGGGCTCGGTTTGGTTTTGCGGAATGACAACTTTCGCACGGCCTTGAAGTTTCGCTTGGGCCTTCCTCTCTTCGACCTTGGCAAGGACAAGCCACTGCGGTGCACCGCCAAGAGCCAGTCGGGCCAGGTCTGCGGCGCGGAGCTGGATGTCTTCGGGGACCATGCGCTCTGCTGCCACAACGGCCCTTCCCGCGTTTTTCGTCACAACGCGGTGCGGGACATTCTCGGTCACGCAGCCAAAGCGGCAGGGCTGTCAGGAGTGGTGATCGAGAAGAAGAATCAACTCTCCGGGGGTTCTTTGGAGAAACCCGGGGACATCACGGTACAGCAGTACCACCGAGGCTACTCAACGTCAGCCTTCGACGTCACGGTGTCACCCATTGTAGAAAAAGTTTCTTGATGTTGCGATGAGTGAGGCAGGCGGGGCGGCGCAGGATGCTCACAACAGAAAGCTTCAGAAATACCTGGATGTGTGCAAGGAGGAGAACCTACACTTCGTGCCACTGGCCTGGGAGTCCACTGGAGGCGCTACGGAGACGGTCCATGAGACGATTCGCAAGCCGACCTGGAGGCAGATCGTGGAGGCTACCCAGTGCAGATCATTCGGCAAAACCTGTACGCGCAAGTGTCGTGCTGCCTACAGGCTCACTTGGCGCAGGCGATCATCGATCGTTTGCCCGAGCAATCTTGCTCTCGTGCTCTTTAAGCACAGGGCCGTTTTGGCTCTTTCCTCTTCCCTTTCCCTTTTTCCTTTCTTTCTTTCTTTCTTTCTCTTTTTCGTTTAGAGAGAGAGAGAGAGAGAGAGAGAGAGAGAGAAGGAAGGAGAAACACGAGAGAGAAGAGCGAGATTACCGAGCACACCAGGAGTCGGGAGTTTGGAACATCAATGCGGTGGAGCGAACCACTCATCCCCTCCCTGAGGGGGTGAGCGCTCTCCTGCGTACTCCCCTTGGTCTATTGCGCGAAACGAAAGAGAAGAAAAGGAGGAATAAAAGAAAATGGCTACTAGAAGGTCCGACAACCCGCTGTAGCAGCCTGATGAATTCTTACCCATTGTGGGAAACGCCTTACCGCGACAAGGCCGAGCACGGCTGCCACTCCCGAAAAGAGCAAGCATATGCCCCGCTACGGGGAATGAAGTAATAAAGAAATGCACCCTGCCTGGGGGGGAATAGGGCGCGAAGAGAGAAGCTCACCCCGGCTTGAGGGGTACCTGAAGAGAAAGCCACCCTGCCAAGGAGCATAGAGGCCAATAGAGACACACCCCGCTCTGGGGGCTTACGAAGAAATATACCCGGTCCAGGGGTATAGAAGCCACAAGGAATACTCCCCAGCCTGGGGGCATCTGGCAAAGAGACACACCCTAGTTTGGGGGCATCGGTGGCGAGAAGAGACATCCCGTATCAGGGGATATACAAAAAGGGACACCCCAGTCCGGGGCATAAGAGGCAGAAGAATCTTCCCCGCCATCGGGGTGTAAGAAGGTAAATCAACTCCCCCATGGGGACATGTGTAATAGAGAACCCACCCCGGGCTTAGGGGTATTGGAAAAGGAAGCATACCTCGCCCCAGGGAATAAAAAGAAGAAATATGCCCCGTCATGGGACATAAGTGACAAGAGAATGATACACCCCAGTCCGGGGACACATGAGCGAAGAAATATACACCCCAGCTTGGGGTCATTTGAAGAAAAGAATCCACCCCAGCTTAAGGGCATAAGAAGCGGAAGATACATCCCGCCATGGGGACGCAAAAGGACAAAGTCACACCCCACCCCGGGGGCACAGAAGTGAAGAGGCATATACCCCAGCCTGGGGGCAAAAGAAGCAGAAGAAGCATACCTCATCCGGGGGGCATTGAAGCTATAAAAATACTCCTCGGTGTAGGGGCATTTGAAGAAGTTACGCCCCGGTGTAGCGGGGCATTTGAAGAAGAGAATCCACCCCGCCATCGGGGCACAAGAAAGTAAAACAACCCCCGTGGGGACATACGTAATAGAGAATCCACCCCACCTTAGGGGTGTTTGAAGTGAAGGGGCATACCCCGCCACGGGGACTAGAAGAAGAAATATGCCCCGCCATGGGGCGTAAGAGACAAGAAAAGATACACCCCAGCCTGGGGACACGGGAGCGAAGAGATATACACCCCGCCATGAGGGGCGTTGAAGCTATAAAAAATTACACCCCGGTATAGGGGCATTTGAAGAAGTTACGCCCCGGTGTAGGGGGCGTACGAAGAAAAGTTTGCCCCGACACAGGGATATTTGGAGCAGAGACGTACCCCGCCAAAAAAAAAAGAAGAAGAAAAGTCCATAAAGTTGCAAGAAGATACACCCCAGCTTGGGGGCATTTGAAGAAGAGAAGCCACACCCCGCTCTGGGGGCATTTGAAGAAAAGACACATACCCCGCCATGGGGACATAGAAGCCGTGAAGAATATTCCCTGGCGTAGGGGCATATGAAGAGAAATACTCCCCGCCTAGGAGGCATATGAAGAGAACCAACATTCCCCAGCTTGGGGGCATTTGAAGAAGAGAAGCTACACCCCGCTCCGGGGGCATACGAAGAGAAGCTTGCCCCGGCTTGGGGGCATTCGAAGAAGATCACCTACCCCGGCCTAGGGGCATAAGAACCAGAAGATGCACACCCCACCGTGGGGACACAGAACCCGTGAAGAATACTCCCCGGCTTAGGGGCGTATGAAGAGAAGCATCCCTCGGCTAGGGGCACATGAAAAGAAGCAACGTTCCTCGGCTTGGGGGCATTCAAAGAAGAGCATCTACCCCGACCTGGGAGCAAAATCCACCCTGGGGGCATCAGAATTGTACCCCACCTGGGGACGCGAAAGCCACGAAGAAAAATATACCCCGCTACTGGGGGATATAAAGAGAAGAATGCACCCCGACTCGGGGGTATTTGAGGAAGAACCATACCCCACCACGGGGGCGTAAGCAAGCGGCAATTCCACCCCGTACCTAGGGTGCACGAGAAACAGAGGCCACGCCTCGACCTAGAGAAACCTGAAGAGAAATGCCTTCCCGCTCCGAGGGCACAAAAATGAAAGTCTTCCCACTCGCCTCTTCACGAGAGACGAAGAAAAGGAGAGAAGGGAGAGCCGCAAGGCAGACGTGGTCCCTGCGCCCGCCTCTCCACATCTAGAATGAACTAAATGACTTAAATGCACCTAATCAACCTATGGACTCAAGTAACCTAGGACCCCAACTTGCTAGGACAAATTGGTTCCCTAAGCTCTGATACCAAACTTGATGCGGGACAACTAGGTGGCCTAGGACTCTACATGAATATGCTGCCAATTGGACAATTGAGACTAGTGAACTCGCAATCAAAGAGAACGGCGGGACTCAACACCAAGGTTCCCCGGTGGGGACTATGCCAACGAACAAGCTACTACGCGCTCACAGGCATTCCCAATGAGGGAAGCGCGCCGGTCCGCACGGTCGAGACAACCGGCGTGGACTAGGTAGTCAACTCCACACTCGTGACTCGGAAGAGCCACGGGACGGTCTCACTCACTCACCGCAGCAGTGAATAAATATGATCGAGCTAGGATCCTAAATAGCACTCAAGCAGCGGCGTCAAGAGTAAATACTAAAAGAGCAAGTACGACCGAAGGCGAGTGGGTGCGTACCTCCACGCTCGTGGCGTGGGGAAGAGGCCCGGCCAAATCACACGATCACCGGCACACAACAATCAAGTACAACCCAAAAATAATGCCTACTCCTCGCAGAGAGGTAAAAGGTTACACCAAAGACTCCGGGATCGTGCGAGGTGGGGTGATGGGCACGGGGTCGGTGGCGCTCGTCGACCACGCGTACTATCGTCGCGCCTGGGCCCGGTGCTAAATGCAAGGACGGCGAGGCTAGGGCGGCCCTGGGGTGGCTGTGGTCCCGGGGATGTGCTGACGGGTACGCTGCTCCACCAGGAAGAAGGGGGACACCGTCGACTCCGTCGATGATCTCCGAAGTGCGCACCGAGGAGGGCAGACTGCTGGTCAATCTGCGCTAGTGCCGGGAACAGCCGGAAGGCAGCTCTGAAACATGACCGTCGTCACGTCCGTTGGTTGCGAAACTTGGAGGGAGCACTGGTGGGGGCGTCCCTGAGACGCTCGTGGAAGGGGAGCTGCAGCTGGGCTCGGTGGCGACCGTGGCACTTGGAGAACAACCCTTGCGCAATCTGGCCTGTCTGCCTGTCACTGTGATAGGAGGCGGGAGAATGGCTAGTACGTGGGCTTCCGGATGGCTTTTGAGGTGGGGTCTTCTCTGGTGGAAGGGTGACTGTGGGGGTTAGGCTAGGGCCAAGTGGCGGTGGGGTGTGCAGAGGGAGATCTGGGTGTGGGCAATAGTGGGAGTTGGGGCTCAGTTCTGCACTTTAGTGCAGTCAGAACTGAGACCCGAAAAGGTGGACGTGGTAAGCAAGGAAATTGGGCTTTTGGGGGTGCAAGAAAATTCTTGGGAATGGTTTGGGATGTGTAGGAGAGGTGCTCAAAAGCCTAGGTCGAACTGTGGAGTTTTGGCGGACGCCCCTTTGTAGGGTTTGTGGCTCTATCCCGCTGGGAATGCACAGGGGCAGTCAGCGCACAAAAATGGGCTATGAAGTGATTTTCTGCTACAGATCTACTTAGGGCACTAAAGTTTAACTGGATGTGGAGGATCTGTAGATGAACAAATGTTGTGAAGACATGGGGGCTATCAGAGGACGGGAAGGGAAGGAAAAAAATTGCCCTTTGGGGCCCTGTCCCGCAAGCAGACACCCAGGGATGTAGTCTGCGCGCGTGAAGAGGCTACAAAGGGAATTTTTACCCCGAATGAATTTTGGGGTGAGATTTTCTGTCCCGATTCGAGGACTTGATGAGGAAGAAAAGTCGTGAAGAAGCAAAGTGGGTTTGAGGACGGGATGGAGGGGGTACAGGCCTGTTCTTTCTGACCCAGATCCTGCCAGCAGATGCACAGACAACGCCCACAGCAGAAAGGGGATCAAGGCTCCTTCACGCCTCAGCACAGCCACATCGAGGGACGCCGAGCTTTGGAGGATGTCGAGGAGGTCGCCTCCTATCTGTACCAGCAGCAGCAGCTCCAAGGTTGAAGGTCTAGGGCGTCGCACCCTAGGAAGAGGAGAGGGGAGGGGAAGAGTGGGAGTCGCACCCACACGGGAGAGAGCACAAGGGGGGCGGCCTTCTCAATTCTCACTAAAATTCTTCATTGATTTTCTTCCAATAATAATGCAAGAATATATATGGGGAGGGGGAAAACCTAATTACTTTCCTAAAAGAAATACAAAAAGAATCTAACTTAATTGGACTTTCCTACTTAATAGGGAGAGATGCTAATTCTTCTCCTAAAAGATAGGAGAGAGGGGCGCGCCTCCCATGGGAGGTGGAGAGGTGGAGTGCGCCCTCCCGCGCGGGGCGGGTCCGGGAGAATCGGGCGCGAGGCGCGCGACGAAGGGGATGAGGCGCACGGTGACGGCGGGGTAGGCGTGCGTGTGCGGGGCGAGGGGGCGGAGAATCTCCACGGCGACGCCGAGTTCTTCGCGGAGTTCGCGGTGGAGCGCGTCCTCGGGCGTCTCGCCGGGCTCGATCTTGCCGCCGGGGAACTCCCACTTGCCGCCGAGGTGCTTGTGCGCGGGGCGTTGCGCCATGAGGACGCGACCGGCGGGGTCTTCGATGAGGGCGCAGACGACGAGAACGGGGGAGGACATGGGCTGGGAGGCGGGGGCTTTTATCACGGAAGCACGGAAGGGAGACGGAGGAGTTTTAGGTTTTAAGTCGATGCCTTCTTTAAGCGCAAAGACGCTAAGGCGCGAAGGGCGGAGGGAATTTTTTGCGACAGGGGACGTGAACGGCTCCGTCCGGTGAGCCGCAGGCGCGTACAAGGCGCGTCCCTACATTGTCAGCTTGGTTTTTGCAGGGGCGTGGCTTGTCCGTGCCCGCGGCATCGACTTAAACTTAATACCCAAAACTCCTCTTCCCGTCTGCGACGGGCATGAAAAAGCCCCGCGCCGGGGTAGGGGCGCGGGGCTTGGGTGTTGCGATTTTTTTGGTCGCTTACGCCCGCTTGCGGCGGCGGTAGGCGGCAAAGGCCAGACCGACAAGGCCGGCAAGCGCGGCGTAAGTGGAGGGCTCGGGGATGGCCGAGGCGGTGACGGTAAGAACGCCGGTGGATGCGACGAGCGAGAGGTCGTAGCCGCCAAGGGTGGCGGACCAAGCGCCGGTGCCAGAGGAGTAGGCGAGGGAGCCGCTGAGGAGACCGCTGGCCGTCACGCTGGAGAAATTGCTGCTCACGGTGCTGGCGCTATACAGGTCGAAGGTGCCGGTGCTGAGGGAGGAGGTGAAGTTGATCGTGAGGGTGTTTCCAAGGGTGAGGGTGCCGGAGCCGACGTTGATGGCGCCGTTGGTGGAGCCGCTCACGCCGAGGGTCGTGGCGACGCTGGCGAGGCTCCATCCCGGGGTGGTGAGGCCGGAGACGTTAAGCGTGCCGCCGGCGCCGATAACGTAGGAGGTCGAGGCGAGGGAGCCGGTGCCGGTGAGGGCCAGCGTGCTGCCGGCGCTGATGGTGGTGCTGCCGGTGTAGGTGTTGGCGCCGGTGAGCGTGAGGGAGCCGGTGCCAGCCTGAATCAGGGCGCCGGTGCCGCTGATGACACCCGAGAGTGTTTGCGCCGCCGAGCTTGCGTAGGTGAAGGTGGCCGAGTTGGAGATATTGCCCGCATAGCTGCCGCTGCCCAGCGTGCCGGAGCCGCCGATGGCGAGCGTGCCGCCGGAGACCGTCGTCGTGCCGGTGTAGGTGTTGGTGCCGGTGAGAGTGAGAGTGCCTGTGCCGGTCTTGATGACGTTACTGAGAACAGTGCTGTTGTTGGCGATATAGCCGGCGAAGGTGGTGCTGGTGTTGAGGCTGCCGATGCTCCAGGTGGCCGCTCCGGCGCTGCCGCCGATGAGGCTGGCGGTGGCGGAAGATCCGCTCAGGGCTCCAATGTAGATGGTGTTGCCGCCCGAATTGGTTTGGGGTTGGAAGCTGACAGAGCCCTCAATATCCACCGTATCGTTGGCGAAGTTACTGGCGTTGAAGTCGGCGCCGCTCAGGTTTATCCCGAGACGAACACCGCCGCTGCCGCTGAAGTTGATGTTGCCGGTGAAGCCGGTCCAAGTGCCTCCCAAGTCGTCACGGGAGACGGTGGTGCCGGCCACGAGATTGAGAGTGCCGGAACCGGTGATGGTGCTGTAGAGTTGGGTCCGAGCGCCTAGGTTGATTGTGGCGGTGTTGCCGCTGGCGATGGAAAGGGTGGCGGTGGATATCGTGGTCGTGTAGTTGGAGCCTTCGTTATTGGTCAGGATGACGCCTCCTTCGAGGGTGACGGTCTCGGCGCCAAACGGGTTGGCGTAGTTGCCGGCGCCGAGAAGGACGGTGCCGCCGTTGAGGGTGAGGCCGCCGGTGTTGGCGATAGCGGAGGAAAGATTCAGGGTGCCGCTGTTGTTCACGACGAGATCGTAGGCACCGCTCACGCCGCCGCTGAGGGTGAGCGTGCGACTGCTGGCGATGTTCCAAGTCTGATTGCCTTCGAGGGCGATCGCGCTGGCGATGGTGGCATTGCCCGCGACGCTGATGCCATAGCCAGAGTTGAAGCTGTCCGAGGCGCCATAGAGGTCGATGGTGTTGCCGGTGATCGTCGTTAGACCATGTCGGTTGCGTCATCTCGACGACACCGACGAATAGACACTTTACCCAGACCTTAGGTCTGGAGTAAGAGAATAAACCCTTCTTTGCGTCGGCATTGACCCAGTGTCGACGAATATCCCAAGAGATAAATAGACCATGTCGGTTGCGTCACCTCGACAACACCGACGAATAGACACTTCACCCGGACCTTACGTCCGGAGTAAGGAAATAAACCCTTCTTTGCGTCAGTACTGACCCAGTGCCGATGAACATTTCAAGAGACGAACAAACCACGTCGGCTCCGCCACCTCGGTGATGCCGATGAACAGACACCGTGCCCGGACCTTACGTCTGGGATGAGGGAATAAACCCTTCTTCACGTTAGCACCGACCTAGTGCCGATGACTATCTTAAGAAATAGACAAACCTTGTCGGTTCTGTCGCATTGGCGATACTGATGAATCAACATCTTGCCCAGACCCCTCCCGGGTCGAAATGACGAATACTCTTTTGATTTGGACCTTCCATCCAGGTCATTTGAGCCAATAAACTCTTCTCTTTGTCCCTTCGGGTGATGAATACTCCTTTGATTTGGACCTTCCGTCCAGGTCATTTGAGCCAATAAACTCTTCTCTCCGTCCCTTCGGGTGATGAATACTCCTTTGACTTGGACCTTCCGTCCAGGTCATTTGGACCAATAAACTCTTCTCTCCGTCCCTCCGGGTGATGCATACACCCCTTGACTTGAGCCCTTCGTCTAGGCCAATCTTCCTCACGGAACTGCTCAGTGGAGCCACGAGGCTCGCGTGGTGGAGTGATCCCCTCGTCTCTCCCCTGGAGAGGCGAGCACTCTCCTACGCGCCTCTACAGATCCGACCGAAGCATTCCTAGATCGAGCTATTGGCACGGACTTGTATCCCGTCGAAGAGCAAGAGAAAAAGGGAAGGAAGAAAGGATTCGTGGACCAGCATGCAAGACTATGTACGCAAATGATCCTTCTATTCTAAAATGAGGGGATACACGTGCTTCGGGGCATACCCATGGGTTACATGTCAAAAAGGGAAGAGAAGAAAGGAGGAAGAGGGAGGAGCAAAATACAAAAGGAGGGTCGAGGAGAGCGGCGCTCAGTCGATACCCCAGAAAATATCCTCGAGCGAGAGAATGCCGATACAAGGAAAGCTCGCCATGTCTCTTAATCGGCCCCTCTGCCCCTCGAGGTGCCCCAACTCCGCTTCTATGAAGGCCGCTTCAGCCCTGGCAACGGCGAGTGCCTCAGCTGCCCTCTCGATGATCGCCTCAGCCTCGGCCAGCGTGGACCTGGCTACAGCAAGATAGCCTTCTAGCTCCTCAATTCTACCCCGAAGGGCATGGACATCCCAGCGACCACCCTCTAGAACTTTCTCGAGCTGCTCCCCACTGATCCGACGCTCCTCCAAAGCTTGCAAGTATTTGCCCTCCTGGGCCTTGATGGCGGCAAGCTCGTTGGGGACCCGAGTCTCGTGGAACTTGTGACGGTTCACATATTTCAATAATAATAATACTCCGCGCAACCACTCCTCCACGGGACAACCCAGCACTTGCAATGCACCGGTCAGTTGCATCACTATTGCATGCGCCCCTCAGTATGTAAGGGAGGGGTCGGCAAGTGTTGCGGGACGGAGACGCGGACTCGACGCCGAGTTGGATATACAACCTGGGACTCTAGCAAGCTCGCACTCATCCCTAGCGAGGGAAGCGTCGGACTTGCACGGTTGAGAAACCGGCAGCGAATCAAGGGTGATCTACTCGCTCTCTCGTGCCCGGGGTGGGTCACGGGATGGTATCTCTCTCTCTCTCACAATAGTGACGTAAATGTATCAAAGAGCTAGGTTTACCTACTCACATGCAGCGACAGTATAAGCATATACTAAGCAAGCAAATAACTACGACTACAAGGGGGTGGCGGGTTTACCTCCACGCTCCGGGCGTGGGGAAGACGATCCCGGCCGAACCTGTACTCCCGATACAGTAATTAATAATATTACAAAAGTGATGATTTCTACCCACTCCATGCAGGGAGGTAAAGGGCTACACACGAAATCCGGGAGTGACGCGATCGGGTTGACGGGCAGCACTCGGGGCCGCTTTGACAAGGCATGCACGCGTCCTCGTGGGGCCCACGTCCGGGCTGGCGGTCCGGGGAAGCCGGAAGGTTGCTGCAGCATCGGGGCTTCCTGGTGGGGTGGTCCCGGGGCGGTGGCGGGCTGCTCGGCTCCACGGGAGGCGAGGCGGTCGCTCCGGAATCTAGACACTCATAGTAATACTATGATTGACAAAGAGACACAAACACAGGGGACGTACTAAGGAAGACTCAGTAAGGCTGACGGATACCTTCTACATACACTAGGTGTAAAGATAGGTTGACCCATAATTTGATGCTGTGAGTCTCAACTCTCGTCAACCGTCTCTGGTTCGAGAAGACTCGCCCGTGGGTATGGAAGTGTGGGAGGATGAGGAGGCGGGTGACGAGAAGGTAATCCATGTTGCACTCCTATTGTTTTGATGATGTCATACACTATTTGTCAATATCTTATTTGATCTGCCATCTAATTACTTTTAATTACTATGCTTAACTTCAGAGTCATTTGCATTAAAATTCAATGCATTGTTCATCAGTGTGCATATCATCCTTGTGTATATTTTGTTTTATGCACTATTTATGTCCATGCATCTTTTCTCTTATGCACTCTTTGTGTCCATGCATACACTAAGTCTGTGCACACTCTTCCAAGTCCGTGGATGTCTTAAACAAGTTCGTGCACGTTGCTCTTCCAAGTCCGTGCACACTCTTGTTAAGTCCGTGCACACTCTTGTTAAAGTCCGTGCATCTTTTTAGAGTCCATACACTTTCTATCTTCTAGTCCGTGCATGTTTGCATTGCATCCACACATGTTTCTATTCGACCATAAAGTCCGTGCATGTTTGCATTGCATCCATGCATGTTTCTGTTCAAGCATAAAGTCTGAGCATGTTCATTTTAAAACAATTGTCCATGCATGTTTCATTTTAAAACATGTGTCCGTGCATGTTTCATTTTAAACCATGTGACCATGCATGGTTTGGACTTAGTAGGGAAACTGCATCCGTGCACATTGTGCATCCATGCACATTTTAAGCTTCCACGCAATCAACCCCGTGCACGTTCAAAACAAGTCCGTGGATGAATAGTCCTTGCATAGCAAGTCCATGCACATTGCATCCACTGCATGGCAAGTCCGTGCATGTCTTGTTGAAGTCCGTGGATGAACAGTCCCGTGCATACCAAGTCCGAGCAGCATTAAGTCCGTGCATGTTTCTTATTGAAACCAAGTCCTTGCACGTCTTCACTAAGTCCTTGCACGTCTTCACAAAGTCCGTGCATGTCAAACCCCGTGCATATTTTTCTGATGTCCAACTAAGTCCGTGCTCATTGCTTCAAGTCCGAGCACATCTTCAAGTCCTTGCATATTCCTGTAAACAAGTCCGTGCACGTCTGTGCACACCTTCCAACTAAGTCCATGCACGTTGTACACATTTCATGTTATAAGCCCATGCACGTCTGTGATTAATGTCCGAACATGTTTCGCCCATTCACTTGAAGTCCATGCACGTGCTTATACCAAGTCCGTGCATGAACAATGTCTACATATGAACCTCATGTTTATTCTGTGCTGACTGAATGTTTGTTAAAATGACAGGGATTTCATGATGTCTTGGAACGTCGATCTAAAAAGGAATTAGGGCACTTGATCCGAGAGTCCAGGTCCCTGACACGTGGCACAGAGGCCTGATCGATTCTGGAAGATTCCCAGGGCGGGAAGTGTGGTCTCCACACTCCATTCTCTCAGCAAGCTCATATATAAAGAAGGAGCTCGTACGAACAAAAGATAAGATGAAGAATCAAGACTGAGTGAGAGTGAGACAGAAAAGAAGAGAGGAGGACTGAAGAGAAGAATTGAGCCGATTGTCTTTCATCCCTACTGAAGAAAAACTCCACATCTGAGAGAGAGAGAGAGAAGAGTCCAGAAAGAGCAGAGAAAGAGTCCACTCGATCTAGAAAAGAAGAAGAGTGAGAGAGCAGCAGAGAGATAAAAAGAAGAAGAAGAAGAAGAAAGAAAGAGAGAGATAGAGAATTAGGGAGTAGAGAGCACGAGAGGTCTGTGAGAGAAAAGAAAGCAGAGAAAAGAGGAGAACAATTTCAAACAGACAGTAGAGAAGAAGAGAGCAGCAGAGAGGTAAAGAGAAGAAGAAGAAGAAGAGAAAGATAGAAAGAGAGAGAGATCGAAGAGAGGAAGAACAAGACTGAAGATCTATGTCAACTGGACCGTGGATCAAATCCAGGCCAGTCAGCTCCTTGAGAGCCACATTTGTGCTTACTGTTTTACAGCTTTCTGTTGCTGTGTGTTTCCCCACTTTTTGTTCTTTCATTTTATCTGTTTCTTTGTCCTTCCGATCCTCTGGTTGTGAGGTCGGGTTCCTCCTGTGGTCACAGGAGAAGGGAGATTTGTTCTCCGATTTTCAGGTGACTCTTGTGGTTTGTTTGAATCTTATTTTCATATATATATTGCTGTGATTGATCGAGTGTGAACGGTGAGTGAGAGAGAATTGATTACTGCAGTTAATTTTAAAATTAATCAACGTTTCAGGCGGGGACAATTCAACCCCCCTTCTTGTCCATACGAGACTTAGGGACAACAGCGGCCATCATGTGGATCACATTAGCCGGGTGGTGTATCACTCACACTACTTTAGCTGGCCTGGACCATGCGTGTGGTTGCGAATGATCGACGAGACCACCCTTCATTTGAATAAGTCCATCTCGGATCAACTTCTGAGCCTGGGTCTTGAAGACGTAATAGTCCTCAACTGGGTGGCCAAGCATGCGGTGGTAGGAGCAGTAGTTGGGATCGTCAGTTTTCTGGGCCTCGTCCAGCTTGCAGACTTCAAGTAGTTTGACGATCTTCTGGGCCATACAGAGGTCGAAGAGCATCTTCATATGTTCCTGTTTGAAAGAGAAGGGCGTCTTCATGCGCTCTGAGAATGAGAGAGCGGCCGGCTTATCAGCTAGTCTTTTGTCGGGACTACTTGTCCCGGCCCCCTTGCTGGCCTTAGCAGCGGGGGTGAATTCGACGATGTTCACCTCCTTGCCGGACTGGCATTCCTATGCTTGTTTACCCTTCGTTGAGATGTAGCTCGGGTTATCAGCGAAGAACATCTCAATTTCAGCAACGGCCGAATTAAGCTGGTCGAATCCCCTGATGTTGGTGCCGAGAAGCTTTTCTCTGACCTCAGTCGCAAACCTCGGTGGCATATAGTGATGGCATCCTCCTGGACTGGTGGATTGACACACCTCATGCTGAGGTCTCGCCATTTCTTGATGAAGTCGAGGGCACTCTCCCCTTTCTTTTGCCGGAGAGAGCAGAGCTCGGCTAAGGAGACCTTTCGCTCGGCCATTTGGAAACGGTCGAGGAACTTCTTCTGGAGATCCGCCCAATCGATGACCGAGTTGGGCTTTAGGCGGGAATACCATTGGAAGGCCGTTCCCGTAAGTGAGGTGGCAAAATAGCGGAGGAGATAAGACTCATCTAACACGAGTTCACCCATGGTCGTAATGTAGTAGGCCAAGTGTTCATGCAGAGACATGTGACCATCGAATTTCTGTAACTTCGTCGGCTTGGTGTACTTCGGGGGAAGTTTCTTGAGCTGGTGATGCAGCGGGTAGGGGACGCTATAGAGGTCCACCGTCGCGATTTCTTCTCCTTGAGACTGAACCGGGGACTGGCGGGACCGGAAGGTGGGGCACAAGGCCTTCGGTCCATACCGGGGCCACCACGTCCCATAGAGGCAGACCCATACTGGGAGTCGGCGTCGTCAAGTTGTAGGGAACATGCCCCCACGACGGAGCTGAGGGATACAAAACCTGACGCGGATCACTCACGCCAGGCGGTGCCCGTGAGAGACTCTGGGATTGCATGCCCGGTGTAGATGTTGAGCAGCCTCGAACCAGGGATTGATGGCCCGGGTGAGGCGGTTGCACTTCAGAAATGCAGGTCGGAAGGCCCGAACAAGGTACTGGGGAGCCCTGTCCCCAGGTCGAGAGACCCGTGCGAGGAGCTGGCTCGACTGAGGCTCGGGGCTGACGGCCCAAGTGAGGTGTTAAGGAGCCGGGCACCTTAGAGTGGAAACCCACGATAGATGCCGACTCAACTGAGGCCTGGGGCTGGAAGCCCGAGCAAACTGTAGTGGTAGGGATTGGGACTTGGGGAGTGAAGCTCACGTCAGGAGCTGGTCGGAACTGGGCCTGGGGGCTGGTGAGTGCCCGGGCAGGAGCTGGTCCAGAACCCCTACGGGGGCCAACAATGGGAGGCCCGAGTCTGACACTTAGTCTGGCCACTGAGACTGGTGGCGAGTGTGGCGCATTGATGGCGCCAATAGAGATGGGAGCTGAGGGTGGCGGTGGAGCCGCCACAGGGATCACACCCAAGAAGTAGGGCGATCCGATGATTGGGGCGAAGTTGTCGAAAGTAATCTGCACCACCAAGTAGCCCACCCGCGCATGGATGGTGATGACAATGGGACCGTAGGTGATGGCCGCCATAGTTGTTGACGCGCCGGATGAGCAGGGGTGACGGCCACTGATGGTCATCGAGCACGATCCGACAACTGGAGGGCGAACTGGAAGCTTCTGGGAGGTGCGAGCGGGTGCTCTTCTTCTACCTCCTGCAAGGACAGGAAAAGGGCACTAGGACTTTAGGGCTGGCACAGGCTTTCTCTTCAGCAGAAAGAAGGAAGGCGAGATAATATAGCATAAATACCATATAGTAATGCAATAAGGGGTCTAGGGATCAGGATACTTACCTGACTTACCTGATGGGGGTGAAAGGCAAGTTGGCTGATGCTGCAAAGGAGATTATGAACAAGATTTGTAATATATATCATTAAATCAGATTCATCAATTAATCACATAATGTAGCAAAGAAGGGCTCAAAAAGCACTATTTTAGCATTTGAACGGTCACGCGAAGCCCCCTCAAAGAACAGAACGGCCCCCTCCAGGCCGTGCACACAGAGGTATGTTGAACATGAATGAGAAGGTGCACGGCCCATATGAGCCCGCTCAATTAAAGGCACGACCATACTATAGCCGCCCAATGGCAACGCACCATTGGAGATTAAACGGTTAATTGTTGACCGCCCATATATCGCGAGATCGTTCCATACCTGGGGACTTCAAAAAAAACAAAATTGATCGTCTCCCTCCTCCCCACCGTAACCGACGACGAGGGAGAGGGAAGAAATGCCCCCTACTCCCCCATTCTCAAACTCTCTCCCTCCAACTCCCTCTCTCTCTCAACTTCTCCCCCACTTGTCTCCCCCCCCCTTCTATGCGTTCGAAGCACCAAGCAAGGTGTCCGATCATGGCCGGCGAAGAAGCTCCACTGCTGCCGTCAATGACTGTGGGAGAGCTACCGCCCATCCCCAAGGAGGAAACACCAGTTGCCATTGAGGAAGAGGCGGCCCCACCACCTGCGGCCGAGGAGGATGCCAGACCACCTGCCATCGCTAGAGAACAACCCCACGCGGCGGAGGCAGCGGTGACCAAACCCCCGAAGTCTGATGAGGTACGCCTAAACCCCCACCCCCCTCATTTCTGTTCTTAGTTCATGCATGCTAGTCTAGGGGATGGAAAGGGGGCATTCAACCCCTTAGGGGTCGGTTGGGAGGCCATACAGCCATCACCGCTGACGGGGGAAGGTTTTGACGCCATCGGGGAAGGCGGTCGAAGAACGGTTCAACAAGAACCGCCTATTGAAACCACACGGCTCATATAGAGCCGCAGAAGACCTATATGGCATAGGGGTAACTGTCATAGGTCATCTGAACCGACAGGAGAATAGGCCAAGAATAGTTTGTGGAAAATCATGATTGACAAGGATGGACTATATTGGTCCATTCAGAATCCCAAACGCTGGAGAAGTGAGCGGTCCAAATAGGACTGCGAAGGGCAACACGGTTAGGCTCTAACTGTGTCAGTCTAGCAAATGAGGGGGCTGAGAGGGGGCAATACAGTAAGATGGTTACCGTGGAATTCATTGGGTGGCCAGAAAGTTGCCGCAGGTGCCTGAAACGGGGCATAGTGGAATGGTTAGGATGAAATCGTGAGACAACTGGGTGGCTTGGACTAAGCCGTCCATTAAGCAGGAAACTTGGAAAACTAAGTGGTCCAAATAGGGCCTTGAAAGATATAGAGTGGTCCATGGGGAACCACTCTGTGAGCAGAGTGTGTTTTATTTTATTTCTTTGTTGAGTGAAATACATGAATTTATTATTAAATGCATGTAATTAAGTGACTAAATGTAGGGGAAGCGTAGGACTTGGATCTCTTGACTGCAGGTCCGGGCAGTGTACCTTGCACTACCCGACTTCCAGCGGGAGAGACTGTCGGCCATGGGTTTCTCAGAGTTCCTAAGCACTGAGGTTAGCCAGTTTGACACACCACACCTTTATGCTCTGCACGACCACTGGGACCTAGTGAGTCATACGTTTCTCTTTCCATGGGGGCACATGGTCCCCACGTTAGAGGACATGGCCTGACTCACTGGCCTACGGGTGCATGGGTCCCCGGTTAGTGGGAGTACATATCCTGACTACCGGGAGATGGCCCAGGAGCTCTTGGGATTAGACTTGTTGCACCCTGAGCGACAGTCCACTACCCTGACCCAGGCAGCACTCCAGGACAGCCTAGGACTTTAGAGGGCAGGGATCACGACAGGGGAGCTACCCGAGTAGCATCTTCAGAGATTGGTGGACCGAGTTGTTACGATCTAGAGGGGGGGTGAATGGATCTAAAACTTGACTAATATTTCGATATAAAAATTTAAGTGTGACTACCCTTAAGGGATTACTCAAGCGGTGATGAGAGACACAATACAAATGGTGATCTCTCAAGCACTCTGTCAACCACTTGGCAGCTGTGCCAAGACGAATGAAAGCTACGCATGCACAGGTTTCAAATGATCAGCACACAACGAGTCGAAGAAGGGAGGTAGAGGATATGGAATATTTGTGAGTTATTTTTAGTTTAGAGTTTATTTAGTTAGTAATGTATTTTGTTTATTTTAATAGTCAGAATATTATAGGTGTTAGAGTAAAAAGAAGTTTAGGTTTATTTGTAATTTTGTTTCCCTATAAATAGAGATGTGTTAACCCTAATTAGGGTTAGACGATGGTTAAAAAAAAATTGAGATGTTGAATGCACCGTGTGTGTTCTTCCCTGACGTGATGTCGATCCCTCTCTGACGGAGGCCGAACCTCCCCTCTGATTTCTACCCGGCGGAAGCCGAAACCTCTCTTTTTCCTACCGGCGGAGGCCAAACCCCCCATTCCTTTATTTCTTTTGATTTTAATCCTCTTGTTTTCTTCTCCGTAACCCATATCTCCACCGTGATCTTATTCCCTCCACCGTAATCACCCAGTCATTATTCTTCCCCACGCACACTTTCCCTGGCAGTTCCATTTTTGGGTTGGTCCCCACCATTCCCTCCCGCGTGTCCCCAGCCAGCGGCATCGCAGCCACCCCACGGCTGTCGCTGCAAGCCGCCGTCCGCAGGCCCAGTCGTGGCCGGCCGCCGCTGCGAACCTAGCCGCCGCCGCCCCGACGCCACCAGCAGCATCCCGGCGCGGCCACCGCGACGCCCCACCCCACCACCGGTCTGCTCACCGTCCGCGGCCACCGCACTGCCGGGCATCTCCGGCCAGCCTGCCTGCAGCCGGCTGTGCTCGCACCGACGTCCCCTTGCTGTTTCTTGCGTCCCTTCTATGAATCACAGCCGCAGCGCACCCCCATCATCGCAGCCCTGCATTGTGGCTGCCGCCGCCGTCAGCACAGCCCCGCCACCCCTCTGCCACAGCATACCGCGTCACTGCCGCCTGAACCGTCGTCGCCGCACCGTCGCGAGCCCGCCTGGCCAGCCCGCGCCTTCTCCCTGCCGGCACAGGCATCCTTGCCCCATCTCCCAAGAGGTTTTCTCTCTCTTTCTCTCGTTATAGTGTTATTCTGAGTGACTACTGTAGCAGACAACGGAAAAAGAAAACAGCAGAAACAACATTTCCTGCGTCAAAGCACAATGTGACCAAGCAGTCATGCAGAATTAAATACAAGCAGTCTATAAATAGACCAAATTGCTTGATAAGCAGCACATATAATATGCATTATACTCTCATAGACGCTCGTAAAAAAATATATCAATATAAATATTTAAAAAGCAAAACAGTGTAGCAATCATGTCATTTGAAGTTTGTCGTGGGTTTACCTTCCTCCACCAATTTCTGGCATTGCGGTCTCCCTCCACCAGCTTCAGTGGGACGTCCTCCAGCCCTTCGGTGATCCAAGTCCTCTCGGTCTCCCTGCTCCTATGCTCATTCGATCGCATAAAGGAGGCGGGTCTCCCCTGCCACTGCTCCACGAAAGGGCTCTGCTCCACATCCTCGACAGACCCATTGGCCTCCACTGCACCATCAGAGTCATCACCCTCTTCTTCTACCTCTGTGACCTGCTTATCGGGTACGGTCCCGGTCAAATCGACACTCTCACCAGTCCTGTTCCACCGGCACACCATGTCGAACATCCCCGCCCTGGGGACCTCCAGCACCCGATTCCCCCCGTCCTCCCACACCTTCCTCTTCCCGCCGTCGGACAATATCACAAACTTATACTCGACGAGAACCCCGCCGTCGAGCTCCAGCTCAGCGACCCACCCGTCCTCTGTCCACACCAGGGGGACGTCCTTCTTCCACGACCCCAGCGCCCGGTCCGAGCCGAGAATAGCGACGCTATCCCCGAACTCCACCTGGTGGTCCAGACGGACGCGGATGCGCACCTTTCCCTGCCCCGCCGCCCCCTTCCTCTCCTCCTCCACGGCGACGTTGCTGCTGCCGCGGCAGAGTAACCGACTGCGAGGGGGGAAGGAGAGCTCGGAAGGCCGGAGGCGGGAGGGGGTCCCCAGGATCAACAGGGACAGTTGGGAACGGAGGAAGCGGAATCGGCAGTGGCCGGGCCGGGGGAGGAAGGCGGAGGAGGAGGCGGTGGTGGAGATGGTGTGGAAGGGGAGGGAAGCCATGGCGGTGGGCGGTTGCGATCGGGAGGGATCAGCGCCTTCCTCCCTCTTCGTCCTCCTTCGACAGTTCACGAGGCGCCCATGCCCACCGCTGCTGGAGGTGGTGATGGTGACGACAATGTGAGAAGATGGAGTAGCGTGAGAGCGATTCTCTCTCTCCACCCCCTGCTTTTTCGCTCGGGTGGAAGGGGGATCTAAAAAATAAGTCAGTTCTGGCCATTCTCGTCGAAGGTCGCAGACTGCTCCTATCTGTCCAGGTTGGACTGACCCCCACTCTTCAGCTCAGAGTTTTCTTCTCCAACCTCCGATTGCGGTCCCATTAGTTGTCCTCCAAAGCTACTTCATCCTCAATTGTGTCGCCATAAATTTTGCCTCTATCAGAGTTCGGTAGCACCTGGGACAGCTTTGGTAACAGTCCCCTTCAGTTCTGCATCAGTCAGAACTGAGTCAGACCAGCCGAGTACTCTGAGCTACAGCAACTGCCGTCGTCCACCAAACTATGCCAACCTTGTACAGTTCGTTCTCTGGTCAGTCCTGTTCATCTCAGTGCTGATCCCTCCTCCGGCAACCTTCGGACGAGTTCGTGGCTGTCCCGACACCGACGCTTGGTCCTGCAGTCCCAGATAGGGTAGAACCAAACAACTTGAGAAGACGAAGGCGCAGCACCTTGGCTCGACCTCCGGATGACTACCAACTCCTACGGCTGGATTCTGCCTTTCCCCCAGTCGACTCAACATTAGTCCCACCTTCCTATAGCACCGAGAGACGCCTGCAACAGCTCAACATCCACTCTCTACCCCCTGTTGGTCAAATCGGGCAGATTTGGGTTCATCAGCTTCTTCCCTTCCCATGCTTGGCCGATTGAGGGCCCCTCCCTATGTGGAGGTAGTTTTGGATGTAATTTCAATCAGTCCCCTTCCCATGATCCCCCTCTTGCGAGAGGTGTAGTGGTGTAATATTTTAATTTTTAGGTCAAAGCTACACCGATGTGGCATGCGGGTGTGTACCCACGCCTCCTTGCTCGCCCTCATATCCAGCCGAGATCGGTGTATTCACGCCTATCAGGTGAGCTTCTGGTCACTTCTCTTTGCTAGTATTCCTTGCTTAATTAGTATTGTCTCTTAGCTCCATCGGACGGTGAGAGAGTGCCCGGTCCCAAATTGTCATCAAATTGAGCGACCACCGCGGAGCGAGTTGTGAGAGAGACCGTATAACCCACGACCTTGGCATGTTGGACGCCCATGAAATTAGGCATCCCGGGCCCTTAGGGGTTCAGCTTCAATCTTGTCAAATCCCTCGGAGCATCAAGGTCCCTTCCCGGACCCTCTCCATCATCATCGGGTTGCCCACGGAACATGTGTGTGTTACGCGGGTGAGTCCGCTTAAGTGATATTGCCGGGTATGTTGGATTGCTTGCGAGTCATAGGTCAAAGGATCATTGGCCTAGTGGACATCATCCCCAAGGTGGTGTCACATCAATCCCCCTGAGATAGTCACGATATTGTTGGAATTTTTCAATGTCTTCCCTGAAGACCTCCCTGGCGGCCTTCCACCTATGAGGGATATTCAGCACAACATCGACCTCATCCCAGTCTTTGCCCAACCTACCCCACTATAGGATGAGTCCCACGGACCATGTCGAACTCCAATGGCAAGTCGAGGAGTTGATGAGTTGCGGATCCCTTGGGAATAGCAAAAGCCCTTGTGCTGTTCCAGCTTTATTGGCCCCGAAGAAGGATGGCACATGGAGGATGTACGTTAATAGTCGTGTAATCAACAAGATCACGGTGAAGTATTATTTTCCCATTCCCTAATTGGATGACTTGCTTGACATGGTGTTAGGGGCCACTATCTATTCAAAGATAGATCTTCGTAGTGGCTCTCACCAGGTTCAAATCAGACCTGGGGATGAATGGAAGACTGCATTCAAGACCAAGGATGGTCTCCCCTTTAGGCTTTCCAACACCCCTAGCACCTTCATGAGGTTGATGACCCAGGTTTTACGCCCTATGATTGGGGTCTTCTTGGCTGTCAACTTTGATGGCATACTTATCTACAGCTGCACTAGGGAGGACCACCTAGACCATCTTAGGCTAGTTTGTGTTGTCTTGAGATGTGACAATTTAATTGCCAACCCAAAGAAGTATGCATTCATGTCTAATCAGATTACCTTCCTTGGGTTCATAATATCGAGAGATGGAGTCTCCGCTAATCTAGAGAAGATTAGGGCCATCAAGGAGTGGCCCGAACCTTGCACACTCCACGATGTCTAAAGTTTCCATGGCTTGGTGACATTCAACTGTCGCTTCATTCGTGGCTTCAGTTCTATCACTACCCCGATCACGGATTGCATAAAGAAGGGGGCATTTGTATGGACTAAAGCCGCAGCCATGGCATTTCAGGACATCAAGGAGCGTATGACCCAGGCACCTGTCCTAGCACTACCAGATTTTTCTAAGGTGTTTGAGGTCACATGCTCCTTCCTCCACAAACCAGCACGCCCCATCAACCCTAACCCTAGCCACCTTCATCCCACGCCCCAGCCCCCTCTCCCTTAGCAACCCAGGTCCGCCCTCCCCTGCTCCGTGCGTCCACGGCATTCTAGGAGTCGCCCATCGCTGCTACAACCTCCCGTGGATCAGGAAGACCTCTCTACTGCTCTCTGCAACCTGCCTACAGCCGAAGTCATGTTTGCAGAGACTACCCCGGTGTCCACTGTGCGAACCAGCCAACATTTTCTTCTGTGGAGTCGTATGTCATCGAGCCAACTTCGTTCCAGAAGTGGTCCCGCCACGATCCGACCTCACCTCCGTTCACATTGCCCGTTCTCGTGCGACTGCGCCAGATTCAGGTCTGAACCTGAGCACCATTTGGTAGCTGCTCCACCTCCCACCCCTGTGTGATTCAGTCAGAGCTCTCTTCACGAGAGTTCTTCTTCTCCGAAGCTCCGACGAACCAGAGGTGGTCCCGCCTGGTTTTGACATCGTCTCCATCCAGGGCGTCCATTCTCCCTCAGTCACGCCAGGCCTAGGGTCCTCTATTCACCCAGGACAAGCTGCTGTCAAGTCGACCCTAACACCCCCTCGTCCTCTCCGTTTCAGGTTGGATGGTCTTCAGAAAAGTTTCAGCTTTCGATGATGTGGAACCAACGCAAGTGGTCTCGTCCCGATCCGATGTCAGCACTGGGAGTTCCACGACAGCTATCTGTGACTGGTCCAGCTGTTCACCCGGGAACCTGACGCCGGCTATTCCTGTGACCACATCCAGCGAGGTGATCAGACGACTACCATCTTCTGAGGGTTCGTAGATCTCCCTGTCAAAAATGTCCACGAATTGGCCCCGTCGTGATTGGAGTTCCACAGCACCGGTACCGGCTGACGCACCACGACCGCGCCAACCAGTCCTGCACGGCAGAACTGCACAGGCCCACTGCTGCGGCTGCCGTCTCCATCCAGCGACATCAGCTCAGCGCCAGACCTTTAGGCATCCTTCGGCATCCCTCAACCTTCGTCCAGGAGTTGGCTGCACCTTGATCGGACGTCCGAGCTCGGCGTACGATCGATAGCTAGTTTTCCCTCCCCGCGATCCCCCCTCCTGCGCGAGGGTAGTGCGTGTAATTGATTGCCCCCACCCCCGTGAAACCCCCCCTACTTGCATGGAGTGTAGTACATGTCTTATCAGGGATCTACGCAAGCTTTCCCGACGCAGCGTGTCCGCCAGGTGCGCATGCTCCCCGGCGCGCCCTCGTCTTCGACCGGAGCTGGTCCTTCGGACGCGCTAGGTACGTGCGGCTGCCACTCCACTATGCTTGTCTGGTATCAGTTCCAATCGCAGTGCCGGTGAGGAGTGCCCGATCTGTATTTCCACTATTTCCCATTAGTTCTTACTGCCGGTGAGTGAGTGCACATCAGAACCGATCCCCTCGGTATCGGTCCGCTCGGTTGAAATCGGCACCCACACTTGTTCCCCGGGTGGTTCACCACCTCCCTCCCCACTGCTCGGACTGTGTTCGGCTTCCTCGGGATCCACAGCTCGCCGAACCATCACTTCGAGTCTTGTGGAGTCTGTGACTCACGTGTGTGTTTACCTTGTCGCTTAGACGACTTGCGCTCATTGATTGCTGGCTTAGGGTCCCGTGTCTCGACCGGGTTCGTTCTACGTCAGATTTGGTATCAGAGCAAGTTTTCGACTTGCCCTTGCTAGTCGAGTCCTAGGCCTTGACCATCATTGCTTATGAGTCTGTTTCACCCGCCATCTCACTCCCCTTAATGGCCTTAGTGGTGCCCCTTATCAGCCTCTAGGTCAGTCCACCATGACTAGTCCCGACCAACCCATACATGCTCCTAATGAGTCCATCTTAGGACAACTTCCCCATGCCGGCCTAAACCAACCCCCTCCACCCCTCAGTGAACCTCAGGTAGGATAGCCCTCTCGGCCCAACCCTCTCCCGAAAGGTGACTTGTCCCTCGTGGACACCATTCTCGAGCAATTTCGGCAACTGGGAGGATGAATGGATGCCATTGCCAGCGGTTAGATAGACAAGAGGCCCGTTTGACTCGCGTCGAACGAGTTCGGCCCGAGGAAAACCCCCGCTAGGCCTTTTACCCGGAGGATGAGATGGAGGATGAATACCCCCGACCAGTTCAACGGGGACGGTACCCCGTGGAAGATCGGGATAGGAGACCACGCGATCACTTGGAGGATCCCCTGCACCGGCTGATTAAGCTGGATGCACCCACGTTTCGCCTTTAGGGAACCCGTAGGTTACCTTCTCATTTTCATGGGGAGCGGTGCTCGCCTTTAGAGAACCTGTAGGTTACCTTCTGATGATGCGTAGGTAGCTTACCTTAGTGGAGTACGGCTGGTGACGATTTATGGAAAAAAAATTTTGAGGTTGACGAAGTTCTACATCTTGGGTTTCTCCTCCCCCCCAGCGTCACTAGCCTGTACGCTCCTTTGCCGAGTGTCTCTACCACCTTATATGGGCCTTCCCAGTTTGGCACGAGCTTCCCTGCGGCCCCCCTTGGGTCAGCCACGCTTGCTCGCCATAGTGCCAAATCTCTAGGGAAGAAGTGTCATTCTTTAACCCGGGCGTTATAATATTGGGCCACTTTTTTTTGAAATGCTACGAGCTTCACTTGGGTGTTGGCTCTATCTTCCTCGAGCAGGTCCAAGTTCTCTTGCATTGCTTGGTTATTCTTGGCCTCGTCGAAGTGTCCCACTCTCAGTGAGGGGTTGGAGATCTCCACTGGTACCACCGCTTCGGTGCCGTAGGCGAGGTGAAAGGGTGTTTCTCCGATGGCGGCCCTGGCAGTGGTCCGGTGGGCCCACAGGATGCTCGGGATCGAGTTTACCAATGAGTCTCCCACTTGGTCCAGTCGGGTCTTGATGCCGTGGAGTAATGTCCGGTTGGTATTTTCCACCAACCCATTTGCCTGGGGATGTCCCACCGAAGTGTAGTTGATGTGACACCACTATGGGGGTGACAGCCACAAGACCAATGGACCTTGGACCTAGGATTGCAAGCACGAACTGAATGATGGATTCACTCAAGCGGGCTCACTCGCGTCGCACACACCCGGGTCCGTAGGTGGACTGGCGATGAGGGTGAGGGTCCGAGGTTGGCCCTTGAGGTTCCAAGGGCTTGGTTAGCTTAGGATGGACCCCCTAAGGGCCTAGAATGCCCAATCTCGTGGGCGGTCAGCACACCAACAGCGTGGGATGTAAGGAACTGCTCTCGCCTCGCTCCATGGTGGTCACTCGATGTACGGAAAGTTGGAATGGGCACTCACTCGCCATCTGACGGGCAACCAGAAATAATACTAAGCTAAGCAATGATAAAACCAGCAGAGGAGAGTGACCTGAAGCTCACCTGATCGGCATGAAGACGTCGATCCCGGCCGGAGATGAGGTCGAGTGGGGAGTGTGGGTTCTCCGCACACTACGCCGATGTAGCTTCCCCTGTTCAGATTAAACAAGAACAACTCCCCACACAGGGGGGTTGGACTAGCGGAGGAGAAATTAAGGATTACATCAAAACTACCTCCACACAGGGAGGGCTACTAAGCTGGCCAGGCGGGGAGGGGAGAATAGCTAAGTCAGTGTCGGAAGTGCACTTCTCCGGTTCTGTCCAATTCTAGAACGACAGGATAGGGGGTCGATGCAGATGCTGCAGCGCACGCTCCTGAACTCAGAAGTCCCTGAAACTGGTGCCGGTTCATCGCTATCAGGCCCTGGTACGTTGGAGAATTTACGCGGATGAACCCGTTGTCACCACCGGCTGGGGTGGCTCCTGGAACAGGCTCTCTGCGCTCTAGCTTAGGCTAATCCTAGGGTGTAGCAGTAGCTGGTTGTAGCCGCCATGGCTGCTCCCAAAGTCTGATCGTGGAGGGACCAAGTCGAGGACAACTGTGGACGCGTCTTCTTCGAGCAGCAACCAGGAGGGGCACCAAACGATGTCGGGGTAGAGAGGGGGAGCCTGTTGAGTGGGGAGGGGTCGGGTCTGGTATTGGGTGACCTGTTCTGTGCACCTAGGGGAAGAAAATTGGTAGATGCTCCTCCAGATGCTGAACGGGATACCGCCTATTGCTGATGGAAGTCGATTGGTTGTAGAAGACCTTGGCTGAACGGCGCCTTCAGGAGTGGTGGGGTGCGACTGTGGGAGCTCCAGGAAGTCACCTCAGGTGGCCCACTGGTCAGGATCTGCACAGTCGAGGGAGATTGGACCTCCCAGACAGCTGGGAATTCTAATGCTAGCGAGACTACCACAACGACAAAGCTATCTCCACGAGCTTTCCATCGATATATGGTGTGTCTTTAGATGATGCCGAATGACACCGGGACAGGATCTGTAACTAGGGCATCTGTTGCTGCCTGCGAACTGAGTGGAGCCAAGAAGGATCTTGATGGATGTGGGGGTGGTTTGAAGTGGAGGGAATGGATAGGGGAGGAAGGGCTTGCTGGCAGAGGTTGTGGGAGATGTGGGGTAGGGTGTACAAGGGAAGAATGCTTTGTTCTTGCGCATATTTCAGGTGTCAACAGCCATCAATGAAGTCTGACGCTGAATAGCGGTGTTGGCAGCATCTCGCATCTGTTGGGCGGTTCCTCTCAGGGATGCAAGAGTGGTTTGACACTCCACCCGTTCAAGCTTTATGGCCATCAGTTGATCTGCTACACCATGGCTGATGAACTCCCTTCTGTTCACATATTTCAAGAGCAGGAGCACTCACTGCAACCAATCCTCGGTGGGGCAGCCAAAGGCCAATAACGTGCGAGAGAGGTGTTCCACGAGACCCCTCAGGTTGTCAGAATCTGTCGCAGTGTCTCCAGATATTGCCACACTAGCTCATTTGATGACTACAAACCAAGTGATGGCGTATCAGGGAGCTGAAATTCCACTCGACTGTCGACTGCGGCCTAGATATCATCCTTCAGCTCCGAAGATGATGACGACACATCTTGCAAAGCACCCACGCTGGAGTCGGTCTCGGTAATTAGTGCAGTGGAGGAAGTCTCGGTAGCGGCAACCTCTCCCCCAACTTCAGACAATGGCACCACGATTTGGTCTTTAACAGTGGGAAGTGGTTGGGCACCATCGCCAGCTTGTCCCATTTCCACCGGTATCGATTCCGTAGCAAGGGCTAAAGCCGTGGAGACCCCTGTCGCTTCGTCCACAATTTCTCCTACTTCTATTTCGGGAATGCCCTCAGCACCCTAGAATGATTCTCTGCCAATAATGAGTTGCTGCTGCTCCAGAGCGACGACCAGTTGGTCAGACCCAACAATTACACCTGAAACTTCCAAGCCTGCTTGTATGATATAATCTTTGGGGTACCGTAAGGCTATGGGCCTCAGGACAGGCGGAAATACCAGCGGGTCCATACCAAGGGATAGCAGTGGTATCTTTACGATCATGGTCGGTAGGGTCACTTCGGCTTGAATAGTAGGAGCCTTCAAAAAGGAGAGATAAACACAACACATCTCAGAGGTTAAAATAGTGACTAATGAGAAGAAGCACAACACCAAAAAGGGTCGAAAGAAGAGGATTTCTTACCTCAGTAGGCACCAAGCTCAAATCTCCAGTAGTAGAGACTACTGTTTCCATCATCCCGGCCCCTTCCCCTATAGAGGGACCAGGCGGCCCGAAGCTACTCCATGTCAGTCGGGGCGGGCTAAAGGTGGTGTAATCACTTTCATATGTGGAAGACACCCAGGCATCCTTAGTCTCAGTTTTCACTGAGGGAAACTCCTCGTCACTGGAGTCGCTGCTATAGTCCACCTATTCTATCGAAGGTGAGCTTTGTTCTGGTGCTGGACTCTTTCCCTTCAAGGTAGATGACTCTTCGGTTGGATAATCCTTAGGAGGGACATCTCCCTCAATAGAGACCTGATCGGTCGGTTCCGTAGCAGGAATGGCAGGTGAATGAACTTTGAGAACAGGCTCACTCCCTAGAATGATCTCCTGCTCAACAGGAGCTCCCTCGACAACCTCGACGATAGGAGGCGAAGGCGGTCAGACCTCAACTGAAGCTGAAATTAAGAATACTCATGTATGTTGAAGGCATAATAAACTGCGGGAGCCCTTGGGGACAAACCACAAATTAACTTCTATTTCGTGACTGGGCATGGGAGAAGGCAAACCCCCCTCAATGGGAGCTATGGCACTCCCTCTTCTCTCTCTCTAGCTACCGCAGGGGCAGCGACCTCTTGTGCAGTAGCTACAGAAGGAGTGGCAGCAACTGTCAAATAAAATTATTAGCCTGTGCTGCCAGAGTAGAAATGGGTTGAACAAAAGGGAGAATGTACCATCAGTCACATGTGTCTGCACGTGGGAAGCCTCAAACTCCTCAAATGATACCACGGGCAGGGGAACAACCACCGGCTCTGGGTCTGCAGTCTTCTTTCGCCAGACCCATTTGGCCTTAGTAGCTGCCTCCTTCACTTTAGTTATTGCCTCCTTTACTTGAGACCTTGTTCATTTTGGCGAATCACCGGGAGGTAAAGGTATTGTAGTCGGAGCCGCCTCAGGGATTTCAAAATATGTTGGCTTCTGAGCCTTTATAATCAAATCCCTAAAATGCCTGGTCTCCTCCGAAGTGAGCCGAACTGCACATGTGCAAAGGCGAGAATGACTCATACTACAACAAAAGAAAAAGCAGACTAGAGGCTGAAGACAAAGAATGAGGAATACCTACTGGCCCCATGTACAAAGGGGAGAGTGGCCAATAAAACAGCGAGGGCACTTTGTCTCTCGAAGCTGCCTCGCAAATTAACCAACATACATCTCCTATCACCTCGCTTTGTTCAGCTAGCTACGCCAAGTTCGAATGGCTACGAGAGGATAGATAATAGTACAAGCCAAGATGGTCCAGCCCCCATCCATCGGCATATTTGAAAGAAAAAAGAAGAGACTAGCCCAGTATGGCTTCACTCGGGCTGCCTACTGAAAGTCCGTGGGAGCAGAGCAATGCAAACAACCAAGGGGTATCACTGTAAAGTGTGGCCCGTCGGTCTTCTCTTCTAGTGAAAGTCCTATAAGGATAAAACCTATTGCTCTTAGGATGCCATTCAACTACAGGAGGGATGGGCTCCTCTACCGGCAAAGAAAGCTATTGAAGGACTACCCGCTCGTAGCTTAAGCGGCATAACCCTTGAAGCGTCTTCATGAAGCCGTCCTTACTGATTTCTGGTAGTTTTGGTTCAACCCTGGGTGAATAATGCTTCGCAGCCTTTCGAGCCTCCAGATAGGCCATCACTTCGGTATTAGTCAAAGATTTCAACTTCTTTAAATAAGAAGGGTCGATATCCAAAGTTGGCACCAGCTAGGAGTCCAAAAACCTCCTTTCTGCAACGGCCCAACACTCCCAGAGAAAATTTCTGTAGAAGCCCGTCCGTGCATTCCACCATCGAATGTACTCTGGAGTTACACGGGGGAAGGGAGCAGGAGTCGGGACCCTGAACGAAGCTGGCTCTCGGTGATGAAAATAGTCCCACCATATGCGGGCCTCGTTGGTAGCTACCTGGCCGACCCAGGCCTTATTCGGCAGTGTAAACTGGGTGGAAGACGAAGGGATATGCTGATCATAACCAAAATTTTGACTGAATCGAAATGGGTAGTAAGGCTCTAGCCATAAGATGCCGCTCTTGCAGAAGACCAAGACGCTCGACCTTATGGCCAGTGCCCAATCAACTAATTCCGGCACCAGAACCGGCCGCGTGCATCTAGCACCAGAAATAGGGTGCATAAATTCTTCTGTCTCATGAAGGTGGCACTCCCGCATCTTGTGCACCAGTGGGCTTGAGTGGGCCGCCAAACTCCAGAAGGGTAGAACGCCGGGCGCATTTATGGGGACCCTGGTCAGCTTTCCCTGGATAGCAAAAAGCTGATCCACTGTCTAAGTCAGTTCGGTGCTGGCGAATTCTATCAACCTTGGAACAAGTTGTGCTGATTGTAGCACCCGAGGAGAAACTTCTGGGAATAATGTGCAGACTCAGGCATTGAAAAAGTGTAGCGGGCCAACTGTTTGTAGATTCTTGGGGAAACGAGATCGATGCAAGTCTCCCAACATCTTGTATATCAAGCACAGCGCCACTGAGTAGAGTGAAAGCTTCGTGCCCCAAGCCATCAAACAAGCATAATAGATGGCCTCAGCCCTGATCACGCTCTCATCACCCTATGGGAGAGTGAAGGAACATATCCAATAAGTCAAATATGCAGCAAAATGAGTGACTGTATCAACACCGACAGGATTGGGGCCTCCTTGCTGCCCCTCTTTCAATGCAGGTGGGAAAGTAGCCTATCGCCAAACCCTCTTCTTCCGCTTGACAGGAGTCGACACTATCGAGGGGAAGTCTTCATATTTTCGCTCCTCGCTAAAGAAACATTGGAGCCAAGTGCCCATCCTCATGCGCCTCTTCTCCCCAGGCTTGCGTGCTTCACGGGTATCATACAAAGATCGACAGAGCATATGATACGCCTTCATCAAATAATAGTATGCAAAGCCAGTCAGATATCGACCCTCGCCATCTGTCTGGTCCTTCAGCCAGTCTGGCCAATAGACTTCTTCATACGGCTTGCTGTCAATCGGGAGGCCGCTTAACTGAGAGAGACTCCAGAGATCCAATGATGTCTCTCCTTCTGAGGTGTAGAAAGTATTGTACTCCAGACAAAACACCTCGATCATACCGTAGCACAGACCCTTGGAAATAGGGTAGCGGTACCTTGATGCATATACACTAAAGTATACACCAGCTTTGACTAAGATCGGAGCATAATTCTACAAAACATAATCAGTGAACTCCACTGCTCTAGCTCTGAATGCATGGGCATCGGTGGCCTTCAAGTCAGTAAACCACCCCACAAAAATTTGGTGCTTAAACCGAACTGCCAAGTAGCCCAACAAGAATGGCTCCTCTCGGTATCCCCATTTCAGTAGGGCTAAGAACAAGCCGAAAGCTAGTTTCTCCCGGTTGACACGACCCACAACTTCATTCCACCGGGCTGGTATAAATTTGGGAGCTCTAGTTAGCAGCCCATCTTGAGGAGTCAACTCTTGGAGTCCCAGCACTGCATTCCACTTCCGAGGCTCACCTGGCAAGTAAATGGGCCTCCCCCACATGACAAAGTCAGTAAGGCTGTCACGCTCAGCAAGCAGCGCCTGCTCGGCCTTCCGAACAAGGAATAAATCTCGTTTCCCCTGAAGGTTAAACCGCCTCAGAAAGGATATCAAGTGCTTGTCTTTGGGATAATCCCTCCTATGATCATCTCTGTGGTCATACTTAAAAGAATCGCTCCCAAAGATGAGTAGGCGGCTAGTGTCCACTGTATCAATATCTGAGTCAGACAACTCCACCACCACAGCCAGTTGCTTGCAACATCGATCCAAGGAATCAACATTCTCCCACGCCACCACAGCCCGGGACTGTTGTGTATGGGCTGAGTAGATCTAGAGGGGGGGTGAATAGATCTATCCCCTACTTGAAAAAATTATGATAAACTTTTTTATTCTTTAACCTCCTCTCTCCTCCCTCACGTGCTTATTTCTCTCCCTCCGTTCTATCTCCTCATTTCTCCTCTTCCCCGGGCGCGCGACCGTGGTGGAGCTGGGTGAGGTGGCGACAGCGTGGAGCTGACCTGGTGCATGATGGCATGAAGATCGGAGCATGGTGTTGGCGCGATCCCATTCGTGGATTCAAAGCCAGCGTGGATTGCTCATGTGATTATTTTCGACATGGATTGGTCGTTTCGGAGTGCGAGAACTTCGATGGAGGTAGGGGGATAGATACCCTACTCTTTTCCTACATTTCCTCACGATTTGGAACCGAACGGTGCGTATACGAGCGGGTTTTACTTCGTTTAGGGCGATACATGCTTCGGGGGTGTGAGCCGAGTTTGCCATTCTAGGCAACAATTTTCAGTTTAGTTGGTTTCATTCGAACCCCTGGCATGTCTGGACGCCATTCCCGCTGATTTCGTGGTGATTGGCCGAGATTTGGGGCCGGTAGGAGTCTGGTTTCCCTCGTGAATCATTTTGGGTTGATTTGTGGAAAATCACCCATATCGTGTCGTTTTGTGTGTGATTTGATCCCTTCCAACTTGTGGAAGAATGATAGTGTGATTTCTGATGTATCCCCGTCGTTCTGGAGATGATTGGGGCATGGAACGGGGGTTTTCCACTGATTTTTCTAGTTCCTGGGTTCGACGTATTAACACAGAGCTCCCAGGGGGCACATCTATTAACGCACTATATCGTGCATCCACGTTCATCTAAGAAGATGAACAGTGGGGCGGTGAGGTGGTAAGGGACGCGGTCCAAGTGTTGGACGTGATCCTAGAGAACGCACTCAAGGTCTCCATCGTGATCTTGATTAACGTGCTCGAGTCTTCAACTGCATTCTTGGATTAACGTGTTGTAGGCTATGGCCGCGTCTATTAACGTGACCTAGGCCTGTGTTGCGTCAACGCGTTGACGCGCAGTAAATGTTGGATGCCTTTTGCTGGCATCGCGACGCATCCTTTGGACGTGTTCATCATCACGACGCAGGTGTGCACCGTGTTCATGGTCTTCTATTTTCATGGTTTTTTGTGAGTTGTCTTGGGCTCCGGTGAACCCAATATTCAATGCCTTGTTGGCGTTTGACTCGACAGATGCCTTGGGTGTTTCGTGAGAGTCATATCTGTGTGTCGAGGGATCTTGGAAGAGTGGTCTCATCCCGAGCAGTGTTCGGTGTTTCTCCGTGATTATTGGCTTGGCTTCGACCCCTTAGTCAGCCTATTGTACGTGGATGTCATGGACGTCCTATGAGGGCTATGACCATGTTATAGGGTGTTCGAATGTGCCATTGCACCGAGTAGTGTTTTGGGTGATTTCGAGGGTCATTATGATTTCTGGTCAACCCAGTTGTTACCCAGTGGTTGACACGTGACCTCGTGAGTGTCTCGACTATCTTTGTATGCATCAAGACCCTGGTTTTAGGCGCTTGGAGGTATCATCTTATCTTGATTTGTGTGCCGATTGTCTGAGGGCTTTGATGTTCCCTCATATTCCATGATTTGTGTTATACGGAGTTGAGAGCCCTATGTGCAGCCTAGGGGCTAGGGACTTGTGTATTATTATGTTTTTGGCTTAGGGACCAGGCTGCTTAACGATATGTTACTGTGATGTGCGACGATCTTGACCCAAGTTGTATGACTCAAGGATTGTTGTGTGTAGGTCTACTTGTCTATCTTGAGTCTGGCGGTAGTTTTATGTACTACCTTGTGCTTTGTAGTACGTGCAATAGGTGAGTGCTTACCCTGTCTATACTTCGATGTTTCTGTTAGAGATGTATGCCCTTCAAGCCAATCATGAGTGTTGTGATGGCAGCATTTCTTGTACAATTTCATTCAATAATCATAATAATGGCATTTCTTCATTATGTTCTTAGCACGTTATAGTATGTATGTTGTAATATGATGGAGTCCTTGGATACGAGTTATGATGACTAGATCATGATGAGATTGTGATAATGAGATCAGTTATCTAGATGTTTGTATTCTAAATGTTCCTGGTCGTGGGATCTTCAAGAAGGGACATTGAAGATCTGGCTAGACTGGTGCATGTGGTACTCACTCATGTGATGAGGGTGGTCGATCTCATAACCACCGGTGTGATGACATCAAGGTACACGTGCAGGTGCTCATTAGTAGAATGAGTTCACTGAACTGACCCGATCTAGAATTCCTGAATGGTAATCATGCTGACTGTCAATCAGGAGATTCTAGTGATGGTAAATTGGGCTAATATTAAAAGTCTAATTGGGCTTAAAAGATTGAATAAATATCTAAAATTCGTAATGCTCCAAATCCCTAAATTATAATTAGGCTAAATGGGCTAAAATTGTAGTAAATGGGCCATAAATCGTAATTAAACCCTAAACCAACTAGGTAGTCTCATTCTCTTGTGAAACCCTAGCCTAATTAGGGTAAGATTGTGTTAGACAGTGCTAGATGTACATAAAAAATGAGATTTTCATAGTAGATTAAAAATGAGATTTTCATAGTAGATTTTATCCTTTAGAAATAGGTGAAAATTAGTACTTTTTGGTCTCTAAATTCTATAAATAGAACCCTAAATCCCTTCTAGCCATCCCTAATAGCTCATGGAAGTGGCTGAGCATCATGCTAGGGCATACATCGAGGAGGAGGACTGTGAGCGTCTTGCATTCTTATTCCTCTTCTTCCCTAAACCGATCCTGGGATAGGTGTTCTCTTAGGCTTAACTTAATTGATCAAGCACATAGGTGTAGTTGTATGTCTGGTTCGATTCAATGCATGTTTCCCCAAATTTTATTAACTAATATGCATGTGTTTTGAGTTCCATAAATAAGGTATCATCATTTTCGTGTTTTCCGGTCAGAACGAGCTTTCTCTTTGTGATCGCAACTGTCACAGGAACCACATTCTGAACGTATCCCTATGATAAACCACGACCTGCTAATTGCGGCTCACCTCATGACCATGTTCTATTAGAAAGGCAGTGCCTGAGACAACAATGTTTTGTCTCCATTTTACCTAAAACCCTAGATTTTTCCAATATGATAAATATGTAAATTTTGTGTCAAAAATCATGTTCTTCATTAAGCATGTCATCTGAACAATTAATTGATTAGGTAATTTATTTTGAGCCATGATTAAATTCCTAAAAATCCTTTCTTTTGATCTTATGAACCCCCCTTATGATTAATGTTACCTCCACGTCATCTTTTATCTTCATGTCCTTACCAATCCAGTATGCAGATGGCTCCATTTGAAGCTCTGTATGGAAGAAGCTGTAGATCACCATTGTACTGGGATGAGGTAGGTGAGAAGCAATAGCTGGGACCAGATCTCATTTTGGAATCATCTAAGAATATGCATGTTATCAGAGACCGGTTGCTAGTGGCACAATCAAGACAGAAGAGTTATGCCGATAATAGGAGGAGAACCTTAGAATTTCAGGTTGGCGAGCATGTATTCTTGAAGGTTTCACCAATGAGAGGAGTACGAAGGTTTGGTATTCATGGCAAGTTAAGTCCAAGATATGTTGGTCCATTCGACATTCTGGAAAGAGTTGGGGAAGTTGCATATCGTCTAGCTTTGTCACCTCAATTATCAGGAGTACATAATGTCTTTCATGTATCAATCCTGAGAAAGTATGTGTATGACCCCACTCACATCATTCAACGTGCGGACCTAGAGTTGAAGGAAGATTTAACTTATGAAGAAAGACCTATCAAGATTCTGGATCGTAAGCAGCAGCAACTCAGGAATCGCCTTATACCTATGGTCAAGGTGAAGTGGAGTCGATGTGGAACAGAAGAGGCTACTTGGGAATCCAAGGATGTGATCCGGAAGCAGTACCCTGATTTATTCAAAGGTTAGTTATCATACTCCCTATTTCGATAAGTGCAGTGAATTTAGAGGATCAAATTCCTTAAAGTGGGGGAGGGTGTAAAACCTTGGTATTTAATTGAATAAAATAATAAGAAAAATTTACAAGAAAATCGGCGAAAAACACGGTAAGTAAAAAGTTGACCAATTTATAAAAATTTTGAAAAAATTATATTCATGTAAAAGACTATTAGTCTAGTGTTTTTGTCTTCTACAGTCATCCCAAAATAAAATCCTAAGTAAGCCGAATTAGAAGCTTAAAGTCCAAATCAACACTCAATATAACCGGACCTTAAAACACCAAAATAGAGCCCATTTCTTGATCATTTAAGCCCAAACCAGACCCAAATGAACGGCCTCAATTAGCTCATCATTTCCCCTCTTAGTATTCGTCGAAACCCTATGATGGAGGCATCACCCATGACTCCCTTTGGCTCGGGTCCACTTCTTCACACTCGGGAGCTGGCTGACTTTGGGCCTCACTCTATAAAGGCCCCTTATCCATTTTGTGGCTTTCCTTTGAGTCATTTTGATGTAATTTTTATTTTAATTGAGTCATGTCCCTAGGTATAGCACTTATTTTCCTATGTTTTCGTATCATCGTGCCATCTAATGTGGCTACAGTGCAGAGCGTCGGCAGATCGACGTTGACTACATGTCATGACGTGAAGGAATGGGTTATCGATTCGAAATCTGATATCGTCTTGTGTTGGATTGGATTTCAACCCAACGGAGACAATGGGAAAATCTATCAAACAATCCAAGAATGTGTAATGGCACGGTCACCACCTCCCCTTAATTTTTCCTGTGGTCGATTCTCCGTTTCCACACCATCCTGTTCTACAAGTTCTACAGAGCAAGCTGCAGGATGGATGTGTGTGGTGCAGATTTCCCGTCGACTGACAGATCTCAATCTACCCTCCCCGTTGTGGGTTATTGCAGAATTAGATCACACGGTTGATGTGTAAAGTACGTAGGAAAGAAGAAAAACTTTGAGGGGAGAAGAAGAAGAAGAAGAAGGGTTTGGAGATCGATGACGAGAGATCACAGGGTACGGGGCGGCTTCTCCAGCAGAGCGGAGAGATAGACCTCGTCCTTGGCCTTGGGGGTGATGACCCACTTGTGCTTCCGGTACCTGAACTGCAGGAACAGGTACATGTAGTCGTCCAGGTCCTTCTTGTCGCAGAAGAACTTGTCGATCCAGAGGAGCCCTCCGGGGCGCAGCACGCGGTCCCAGTCGAACAGCACGAAGTCCAGGAGCTGCAGGTCGATCCACCCGTCGAGGAAGACGGCGGTGTGGATCAGGTCCATGGTGTTGTCGAAGAAGGGGAGCCGCTGGTTGATGGTGACGTAGAGGGGGATGAGACCCCGCAGGGCGATCATGTCGCTGAACGGGGCGCCGACGTTGAGGGCGGTGGAGACGATGGTGACGTTCCACTCCCGCATCCGCGCCGCGAAGGACCCCGTGCCCACGCCCACGTCGAGGCCGATCCGGATCTCGCCGGGCTTCACGGCCATGACCTCCCCGATGAGGAAGTCGGCGCGGAGGGAGGTGTTGGCCACCCACTTGAGCCGCTCCTTGTCCATCTCGAAGCAGCCCGTGCACTTGGCGAAGCCCCGCTTGGGGTTCCCGCTGGACAGGCAGGCGAAGTTGCGGCACTGGTAGCTGTTCCACCGGACGTTGCGGTCCTCGGGGAGGCGCCAGAGGGACTCGTTGAGGGCGTAGGGGCGCTGGTAGAGGCGGGGCGCCCGGGCGAGGCAGCGGCGGCGGGGGAGGGGGTCGCAGCCGCCCACCATCAGGCGCTGCCCCAGCAGCCAGTCGTCCTTGCAGTAGGAGCCGATGTCGTAGTTCATGTACTCCTCCAGCTCCTCCTTCATCAGCACGCAGGCGTGGCCGATGGTGTTGTAGGTGCGGTTGGCGCCGTGGATGCTCAGCTTCCCCGGGAGGCGGTTCTCCTTTGCCGTCAGGTACTTGCGGGTCTCCTCCACCGTGAAGTAGTTGATGAGGGGGTCCTCCACGGGGGGCTGCTGAGAGGAGCCGCCGCCGCCGCCGCCGCCGCCCCCCGCCCGGGGCAACCGGATCAGGCGGAGCCCGACGTGGGCGGTGTACAGCGGCTGGATGACCTCCTCGTCCAGGAACCGCCGGAACTCCGACCGCGACATGTTCTGAGCCCGGAGGGCCTTGTCCTTGTCGATCCGCTGCACCGTGGACTCCAGCTTCTCTTGCACAGCAGCGAGTTGGTTGAGCACCTCGTCGACCCGGTCGGACAGCGCCCGCATATCGAACGCGGCGTAGCCCACCCGGGCGGCGTGGAATTGGCGGCACACGTCGTCGCCGTCCATGTGGAGGAAGATGCCGATGGAGTTGAAGCGGTGGAGGCTGGCGGCGGCGAGGAGCACCATCAAGCAGCCGAACATGATCTGGAACAGGATCATCGCCCTGGAGAGACGGAACCGCGGCGCCGACGGCCGGTCCATCTTATCCTCCTCTGGGTCTCTGCTCGTCAGAGCACCCAACCCTGTAACAGGGCATTTACTACGGACGGACATCACGGGAAGTGCGGCAGGGCTACTGCTCCCTTCAAGCTTCATCGGCCATGAACAAACTGACAACCGGAGATCACTAGATGCTGCCAGAATCCAGATTGATGTGTTAGCTACCTGTTGCTGGAAGCTTAACGGAAGGGGGAGCTAACCCACCGGCGGGGAAGGGTGGGGTGGTCTCCCGTCCCGTGGATCTCGAGAACCAGGGGGAGGAGAGGAGACCCCGGAGGAGGTAGAGGGAGAGGGTTGGTGTGGGAGGTTGCGTCGCGTGGATCTCGAGAGCCCGACGCCGTCGAAGCCGCGTGTCGAACGTTACAGAGCGTCTTTCCGATTACTAGGTGTGGAGATTCGGGTTACCAAAAGATAGGAATGCCCTTGTTATAAAAAGGAATTTTGTTCCGGGGGCTCCGCCCCCAGAAACCCCCGCAAGGGACGCTACCCCCTTGACCCCCACGACCTGACCGCGCAGGTCGATCCGCGTGCGAGGGCGCACAATGGTGATGCAAGACGCGATTGGTTGCTGGGAGTCCTGAGTTGGGCTCTGGCTTGCTGTAGAGTGGCTGGAGCATACGTGCCCACCCTGTGCTCGGGGAAATTCCTGGCACGTGCGTGTGGGGCCGTAGAAGGGTGCTGTGAGCTCCTGAAGCTTGTGGTCGACCTAGATGGGTCTTCCTTTGACTTCAGAGGGTTGGAGGGAGGTGACTCAGGGATAGACCCCGGCCTCGTTACTGGGTGCCACATGACGTGGTTTGTAGTCAGGGTGCCCCCGGGTCAACTCGGGTAGCTATGCCGAACGCGGGTAAACCCACAAACTGAGTGGTCAGGGGCAGGCCTGATCGATTGTTGATGTTGCCGCAGGTCACGGCTAGCTGGATAGGACCCTTGGTTGGGACCGGTGACTGGTGCAGTGCCCTGTGCTCGGGGGTGATCCCTAGTTGTTATGTCGTGCAGCCTGGCCTGGTAACTCATCTTGATTTTCGAGGCCGACTTGACTGGTAGAGCACCTTTGACATTGTGCTCTATTTAGGGAGTGTTTCCCTATGCTTAATTCTCAATTAATTTAGAGATAATAAGTGGATGCCAACAAATGCCCCCCACGGGGTGTGCGGCAGAGGCAAAGATGACGGCGTGCGGCCCGTGAGCCCTGTAGGCTTCATTTCTCCCAACCTTATTGACATTGTGGGGAGTTAGTTGTTCTGAGGGTTGGCCCTCCCGTTGCGGTCCTTCATGCGACGGTGGTACGTTTGTGGAGGACCATTGAGACTGGGAGGTTGGAGAACTGGATCCCTGGTGGGCAATTTGTCGAAGCCACTAAGGGCATAGAGCTAGCGGAGATAGCGTGTATTGGATACACGTGCGATGCTTGGAGTTGTAGCCCGCTATCCGCCACTTGGGGATTTTGTCTCCATTTGTTTCGCTTATCGGGCTTGTGGCAGAGGTGTGCAGGGCCCGGGTCGTGGGAGTAATCTGGTTTGGACGCCGAACCCCCATACAGGTGGTTGCTTCGGCAGTTGATGATGTGACTGGGCTGGATCCCAATGCCGATGGTGAAAAGAGGCCAATGGAGCCCTGTGGACGTGCAAAATAGCACGCCCATATGACCCCATCAGTCTAGCAACAACAGTTTCAACAGAAGAGACCCTGGAGAACACGTCCCGTCTGGACTATCCGAACAAACAACATGCTGCTGTGGGACCGTCTCCGGAGTCATGACAGCGAAGAGAAACCAACCCCTGGGGAAGTTCACTGTTCGTGGACCCCCAAAGAGAATCGAACGGATCATCAATCAGGTCTAGAATAAGCCAGGAAATCCACTTCAACAAACTCACAAAAGTGCCTTCAACGGCACACCCCAAATGGCCTTCAGCGATACGCTCCTGTGCCCTTCAACGGCACGCTCAAGCCCCTTCAAGGAAGCCTGGCGCAGCCTTCAACGGCAAGCCCCAAATGCCCTTCAGCGGCACACTTCTTGTGCCCTTCAGCGGCACGCTCAATGGCCTTCAACGGCACAACCTCAATGGCCTTCAACGGCACGCTGTTAGGGGCCCTCAACGGCACACCCCCGTGTCTTCTACCACGGCACGCCTTCAAGTGCCTTCAGCGGCACCCTCAAACACCTTCAACGGCACACTGAAACAGCCTCCACGCCCGTCCAGCACCGGAAATCTCACGCCACGCCCCTACGGGGATCCTTGGCAAGCAGTGAGTACAGTTGAGTTGTCACCCCCAAAAGAAGCCACGCTGGCTACCATCCTACGGGAAGTCAAATCCCATTTAATGGGGGTTTCCCGCCACTCGACTGCCAGCCACAGGTGAAGGGGTATAAAAACCCCTTTCTCTCCACCGGCGAAAGAAGACGGAAGACAGAAGACACACACAGACACAGACAGAGAGAGGGAGGCGAGCAGAAGCACGCCAGGAAGAGAAGAAGAAGAAGAAGGAAGGAGAGCTCCGCCAGCTTTCCCCCTTCCACGACCGTCCCCGAAGAAAGAGTAAGAGAGAGAGAGTTAGAGGGAGAGATGTAGCAGAGGGGGTGGGGGAAGAGCAGGGCGCCGTTGCCCCTGTTCAAACCCCAGCCCCTTCCTTCTCTTCCCCTTGGTGCTTTTCTAACCTCTATGGCTTGGAGAAGCTTCAGTAGTCTTCTTTTCTTCAGCTTACTGGCTCCGTAAGCCGTGTCATTCGCTTGTGCGGCTCGGTCGCCGGTCGTCATATTTTAGGTGCCAACAAACACTTGAGCTTTCATGAAAAATGATAAATAAGTGGGAGTGATTTGTAAATAATAATGAGTGCATATAGGTGAATAAAATTTGCATGTGGTGTTAACAACATTGTATATATAACATATGCATTCTTTTAATGGTTTCAGGTTGTTAGTGTAACACATGCATGGGCTTGCAGCTAACATGGTTAAGTGGTGCGTTTCTTTCACGTAAAGGCCATGTGGGTTGCATGAGAGACAAGGTGGCGGCTATACATACTGTGGACATCAAGTGCATGGCCATGTTAGGTGCATAAGCGTCATTTCCTCAACAAAGAATGCGGCTTCAACAAAAGTGCATGGTTTCTTCTTGGATGTGGCTGCCACCGTGGAAGACACTTCAGCAGGATACGAGAACAGCGGCTGCTCGTTGCAGGGGTTCACTAGAAGATGTAGTCCATTGCGATGGGCACTTGCGTCTCCCTAATCACCGCGGGAATAACGGCAGCGGCATGTGATGGGCTTCACGTGAGGGCTAACAAGAAGAACGCGAGATACTCGCGTAAGGTGCTACCGGCTGTGGCACTCGGGGCGGCAGTGGCACACACGCTGGTATCACGAATGAGATAAGATGGAGCTTAGCATGCATACGGGATTGGCGGAGAAGCACTCGCGAAGCAGGGATCACAGCGGAGATGGCGAGAATCACGGAGGTGGTTCCGTGGAGAAGATTAGTGTCGCTCATGCCCCTATAAAAGGGAGGTTCAGGGAACGACGGAGGGGGAGTTTTTAGTTTTTTCTTTTGAGTTACTGTTGTTCTTTGCCTTCGTTGCAGGTTTCTCTCTGGTGAAGCTTCTTCTACAGCTCGGGTGTGGCGTCCACTATAGTTCGACGGGAGAGAGTGCAGCATCGTCTTCGCGGGTGGAGCCTTCTCGGTCGCGGCGAGCTTTATCCACCATCGTGGAGCCTCTCGTCTGCCATCCGTGAAGTCGCAGCAAGCTCCGCCCCTTGCCACAGCAAGCCTCGTCTGCCATATGTGGAGCCGCAGCAAGCTCCGCCCCTTGCCGCAGCAAGCCTCCGTCCGTGAAGCCGCAGCGAGCCAACGTCCGTGAAGCAGCAGCGAGCCTCCCTCCGGCCCTTGCCGCAGCGGGAACCTAGGTGCTGGGCTTTTCTTTTGAGTTTTCTGTCGTAGGTTGACGGGAGACGGTGCAGCATCGTCCTTGCGGGAGGAACCGTTCCAGCCGTGGTGAGCCTCTTTTGCCATCCGTGGGCCGTCGCCTCTTGCTGCGTCGGAGTCAGAGGTCACTCTCTGCCTCGTTCTGCACACGAAGGCGGCGTCGAGCACGCGAAGGCGGCATCGAGCTCTCGAAGGCCGCAGCGAAGCCTGCAGTGAACCCCGTCGAGCCCCATTCTGCACGCCCCAGAAGCGCGATCTCTCATTGGTGGGTCGCTGCCGGACGTTTGTGCTTGGGGCAGTTGCAGCATCGTCTTCGCGGCAAGCTTCGTCCGCCGTCCGGGGGTCCGGTGCGTAGTGGCGAGCGTCTTCTACAGTCCGTGGGCCTTCGTCCCTTGCTGCCATGGCTTCCTCTGCCGTAACTGCACGTCCATGGTGTGAAGAAGGGTGATCCGGGCGCAGTGTTGTCTCCACGGCGTTCACAACAGCTCTCTCAGTCGCGGCGAGTTTCTTCTGCCATCCGTTGCCTTCGTTCCCTCGCTGCCGTGGCTACCGCAGCAGATTCCTCCTTACTGCAGCTGTGCAACCGGTACAGCTCCCGTGCGAGCTTCCTCGGCGTGCTGAGTCGTTCTTCCGCGCCAACCCCAGCGAGCTTCCCGTCTTTCTGCTGTGCACGGGTGACCACGCGACAGAGAGAGAGGGAGAGGGCAGATACCCTCCGTGTTGCTTTCTTGTTCCTGTTCACTAACATTCCCATCCAGCCATCTTCAGCTTATTAGTTATTATATTAATCTCTTCAAAGCATAATATCATCTCTCACTTTTTATTCTTTAAGCACGGTGATATCTTCTTTACATTTGTTTAATTTAATTGGTGTCTTAGTTTCTTAAGTTTATTCACCTAGGTTAGTTCATTTTAGTTTGTTAACTTGTGTTTTATTATCCATTTGCCATTGATCTTAAATTCTAAAACTCAAGATTTTCTACCTTAAAATCTAAATTTTGTGTCCCCTCAGTCGCCCAGTCAGCCACAAGCCCCCGTTCGACACCGCGGCCACGGCCCACGTCACGGGAGGAACTCTCTGTGAAACACACATGTACTCATACATCACGCATCGACCCGGGGACCGGCTAGCACATCGGAATAGTCCCATGGCATGCACCTGTTGTACCCTAGACTCCACGGCCCGTCTGTATAATATATACAACTCAGTGTTACACCACCAGTTGGAAGTATGCTCTCGCATCCACGTTCGGGCCCCTAGCTACTCTCTGTGCCACCTAGCGTGAACCCCCAGCACCCTTCACCCCTAGCCAACACGACCCCGTCTGAGACGAACCTACAGCTGCAAAGTGCTCTCGGGTTTTCATCCCGGGCTTCAGGAATACAGACTCCGCTTTGGCAAGGAACGAAGGTCTTCGGATTCAATCCAGTGTAAATAAACACTGACTGCTTGCGATCGGTAGGGAAAGACGTCCTGTACACGACTCCCCACAGTCGCCTATGCACTCACACCCACGGAACTGTTCTTCCCTCCACGTGTCACTCATCCCCCAAGTCGACGTGTCGCGCCCCGGCAGCGCATCCCCGGTTAAATGTTCGGTTCCACGGGTGATTGTCGAGAAATCGACTGGCACACCCGCATCCCAGTCACATTTCCTGTTAACCTGAAAAACCTCCCGTGTCACTCAGTCTCCCCTCGACTCTCCATAAAAGGTGAGTGCACGGTACTACTTTGAGATGGATACGGTCATGAGAGGGGGTGCCCGAAGCCCATTACCTTTCTACATCTCTCCCACAGCCATATCCTACCCCTCACTCCGGTCACCGCACACACTGCTCCCCCGGGCCAGTCAGCCACACACACACGTCGGCAGACACCCCCTCTGAGGTAAAGCAAAAAGGATGGCACGCCAGGTGGGATGTCTACCTCCTTCCTTCTTTTGCTGAAGTGAAAGCCCGTGCCGGCCTTGAAGTCCGGGTGCCCTTTTCCTACCCTTGCAGGGGAGGTAGCAGAAAAGCACCTGTTCGTGCTTCCCAGTAGCTTCCAGTTTGTCTCCCAATTACCGGATCGTGTTCGATGACCGCCCATGGCCGTCGCCTCTACTCATCCATGACTTTAACAACTTTGGCGGCCATCACCTACGGTCCAATCATCGTCGCCACCCACGCACGGGTGGGCTACTTGGCGGTGCCGATCACTTTCTGCAGCTTTGTCACAGTCGTCGGATCACCCTACTTCCTGGCTGTGGTCTCTGTGGCGGCTCCACTGCCACCTACAGCTCATGTTTCCTCTGGCACTGCCAATGCGCCACACCAGCTGCCAGTCCCGACAACCAGGACGAGCGTCAGGCTCGGCTCTCCCGCCACCGGTGCCTGTAGGGGTCCCAGACCAGTCCCAGCCCGGGCAAGCATTAGTCCCCAGGGCCAGTCTCGACCGACTTCCGACACAAGCCTTGCGTCCCTTGTTCCGGTCTCCAGTCCTGCAGTTCTCTCGGGCCTCTAGCCTCGAGCCCCAGCCAAGCTGACTTCTAGTGTCGGTCTCCACCCTATGGTGTTCGGCTCCTCAACACTCTGCTCGGGCCGTCAATCCTGAGCTCCCACCGAGCCAGCTCCCTACACGGGCCTCCTAGCCTAAGGGCAGGGCTCCCCAGCACCCCGTTCGGGCCTCCCAACCCGAACCGCAGAAGCGCAATCACCTTGCCCAGGTCCCCAACCCCTGGCACGAGGCGTCCTAGCATCCAGATCAGACGTACAACTCCGGGGTTTCCCACGGACGATGTCTGTTATGAGTGGTCCGCATCAGGTCTCAGATCCCTCAGCTTTACCTTGAGGGCATTCCTCCTGCAATCTGACAACACTGATCCCTAGCACGGGTCTGCCTTTGTGGGATGCGGTGACCTCGGTGCGGACTGAGCGCCCTTTGTCGCACCTTCCGGTCCTGCCAGCTCCCAGTTCAGGCTCAAGGCCTTGGGTCACCAGCATCCCGGTACCCCCTGCAGTGACAACTTTGGGCGCAGAAACGACACGGCGAGCGTCCGCAACACTACTGTTGGCTCGGGCGAAAGCCTATACTCGAGCCACCCAGCCGCCGTCCTTCACTACAAACTTCATGTCTTGGGGGCCTACCCCGGTATTCCCAAAGAATGGCCCTGTGCCACCAGCACCCATAGGCTGGGTTTGCTCGGCCTACCACCTTCGAGCGAAGTCATCTTCCGCTCCCTAGAAGAAGCACTATCGTAGCCATAAAGGCAAGTGACCCGTTGCTCCCTTTTTTTTCTTCTTTTTTTCCCTTTTTTTGCTGTCTCTTTTCTTCTCTTCTTCTTTTGTTTCCATTCTTCTTCTTTTCTTCTTTCCTCTTCTTCTTTCCTTTTTTGTGATAACACGAGTGGTGATCGAGCTGCCTAGACGACGATTGTGTAAATCTATCCCCAGAACGGGACAGCGGGTAGTTCTATTCATTGAATGGGGACACCGGGACATGGTACAGCCTCAAGTGTCTCCCGTTAAGAGGCAGGAATTGAACTTCTCCGCGGTGGTTGACGATTACATAGGCTCCACCCTCGTAGACTTTTTGGACTACGTATGGCCCAAGCCAATTTTCGTTCAATTTACCTTTGGGGATGGCGGCCATGACATCTTTTCTCTTGACCATGACGAGATCACCTTTCTTGAATTCGCACTCTCTGACAAGCTTGTCGAAGGCGCGTGCTATTCGGGCCTGATAGACCTGAATATTCTGTTGGGCTCGGAGCCGCTTTCCTTCTAGGCTGGAGAGTTCTTCAAGTCTTCGCGCGACATTTGTCTGTCCCTGAGGGACTAGTCCGTGTTGGATGGCGACCCTAAGAGAAGGTATCTCCAACTCGATGGGGACGATCGCCTCTGAGCCGTACACCAGGGAGAAGGGCGAGCAACCTGTTGGGGTTCTATATACTGTCCGGTATGCCCAGAGCGCCTCGTACATCTTCTCCTCCCAGTCCTTTTTGTTGGAGCTAACAGTCTTGGCCAGGAGAGTGCAGAGAGTTTTGTTGAAGGCTTCGGCCTGACCGTTGGCTTGTGGATTGTAGGGAGTTGACGTCCTCCAGTCAATCTTGTATATCTCCACCAGCCGGTAGACCTTCTGGTTGCGGAAGTGGCTACCATTGTCTGAGATAATTCAGTCGGGGGTACCGAACTGGAATATGATATTGCAGTGGACAAATCTGGCGACGATTTCCCCGGTGACCTCCCTTAAGGTGACGGCTTCTGCCCAGTGGGAGAAATAATCGGTCGGTACCAAGATGTACTTGCAACCTGCCGATGAGACGGGCAGTGGTCCCACGACATCTGTCCCCCATTGGGCGAAAGGCCAGCTAGGCACCGCAGGATGCAATGGCATGGGTGGCCTCCTGGATATTGTGGCGTGCTCCTGGCACTTCTGACATGACTTAGCATATTTACAACAGTCATCGAACATCACCGGCCAGTAATAACCAAGCTTCTTTATTTCGATTTTCATCTTTGGCCCCGCTTGATGTGCACCGGCCGCTCTGGTGTGAACTTCCTTCATGACTCTCTGGGCCTCTTCTCTGGACAAGCATCGGAGGAGTATCTTGTGTTTGGCGTCGGCCATGATTCGGAATAAGATTCCATTCCGGAGCTCGTAAGAGGCCTTCGTCCTGATCAATCTGATCCTCTCTTCCCTTTGCACGGGTAATTGCTGGTACTTGAACCACTGCATGTAGGGGGCCCTCCAGTCGGGTAGACTAATGGCTTCTGCTATGGCAACCTCCAGCTCTCATGTTTTCCTCTTCTATCATGCTAGGTACCTAGCGCTGGTTGATCACTCGAATGTTGAGTGATCCATCCGGCAGGACTGATAGCGAGCTTGCCAATTTCGCCAAGGCGTCAGCTTGGGCATTTTCTCCTTTGGCGACGTGGCCTACCTCGAGGAGGTAGAACTGCTCCATGAGCCTTCTCGCCTTAGCGTGGTAAGGGAGTAGTTCGGGCTTCTGGACATCAAACTGTCCTTGGACCTGCTTGATGACTAGCAGCGAGTCACCGAACACCTGCAACATCTTGATCTCCGTCTGCAAAGCGACATGGAGACCGATAATCAGGGCTTCATATTCTGCTTCATTATTTGTGCAAGGTTTATTGATGCAGCAGGAAGTGTGTAACACTTCTCCGTCTAGAGATTTGAGGATGATGCCTGCACTAGCGCGCACTCTCGTACGCCTAGAGGGGGCTGTCTCTGTTCTGGAAGTCCCATCGAAGTATAGCTGCCACACGGCTTCCTGGGCCTGATATGCTTCCAATGTTTCATCTTTGGGCAGCTCCGTGGCCAGTGGGGAGTCTTCAGGGACAGGATGCGCCGCAAAGAAATCCGCGACGGCTTGCCCCTTAATGGCTTTCTGTGGTATGTAGGTGATGTCGAACTCCATCAACAACACGGCCCATTTGTCGAGGCGCCCCTTTGGGACTGGCTGGGAGAGAATGTACTTGACGGGGTCGGCCCGGGAGATCAGGCTCACTTCATGGGACAACACATAGTGGGGTACTGATGCAATCGGCGCGTTCTGAGGATCGCAAAGACATATTTTCTATTTTTCCATATTTTTTAAAATTTTTGAGTTTTCTATAAATACCCACTCATTTCTTTTATTTTTCACCTTTTCTTCTTCCTCTTCCTCCTTCCACTGTGAGAACACAATCGCCCCATTCTCTCTCTCCTCTCACCGGCGAGACCGTAGTGACGCTCCCCTCCGACTGCAGATGGCAGTAGGGCGATGACGCAGCGACGACGGTGGCGGCGTGGTCATCGTGGCGGTGTGCGTGGGAAGAACGTGACTTTCCAAGCTTTCTTCGCGGATTGACAACAATTCGTTGCGCTTCAGGCGCAATTGAGGTAGGGTAATGTTCCCCTAGCTCCATAGTTTCACTTCCCGTATTTTCTAAACCGATGGGAGGTCGAGAGGGGTTCAATTGAGCTCGGGAGGGAAAAACCATGATTTGGGATAGTGTGCCTGATCTAGCATTTTACCACACGAATCACTGGTTTTAAAGCATCATTAGATGCTCTGGGGCAGGGGAAAGAGTTTTCCTTTTGGTTCCAGGTAGATCGGAGGTGTGTAGGGCGAGATCCTACGAGATTCTAGGAAAGTTCACCATTCTTGAGTCTCTGGAAGGGTGGCGGTCCTTCCAAAGACCGCCACAGCCCATTGATGGTCGCCATTGGACCGCCATAGTCGATCTGCGTGTCGGTAGCCGTAGCAGCCACACAATAAACTGCCAGAGATTGTGGCACCCTTGGGTTAGGCCGCCATAATCAAGAATTTGATCGTTGGTTTTTGATTGTTGGAGCTCTTGGGATTTGGCGGTCGTGAGTAGGCATGTCAATTCCCTCTGGCGGCCCTGGGTAGGATTGCTAATTCCTCCATAACCCTTGGGTTAGCGGCCCATTGTACAACCGTCAATTATTTTGGCGGGCTAAGATTAGACCGCTAGACCCAACGGCTTACTCCGTGTGGCGGGCTAGAGTTAGGCCGCCAGACATGGTGGCGGACCAAGAGAGGGCCGCCACTTGTCTGCTTATCTCTCTTTGTGGGGCTCCAGAGATGGACTACCAGACACAGTAGAGGTCTAAGAGTAGGCCGCCAATTGTCTGTTTCCAGCGGGGTTTGATCTTGCCGATTCGAGTCCCGTGTGTGTGGATCTCAATCTACGTATTAACCCGTGGCCTACCTGATGTTGGGCATCATGTGGGGGCCTTGTGTTAGGGTGTCGTGGAGTCTCGGAAAGTGTTGTTCTCGGCTTGTGTCACTGTGAGGTAGTGTCGGTACGAGGAGCGGTCCTTGTACTCTATTTGATTTGGACGTTATTTTCTATTGACTAGAGAGTCTACTCCTTCAGTGACCCTCCACTAGTCATAGCCTTCTTACACGCATGTGGTCCCACCAGGGAGTGGTGGAGATGCTATCCCAAGGGACAATTTTTAGACTAGTTACCGTAGGTCCCCACGTCTTGCAGCCCGAGTCTGGCTGAGGGGAAAACCAGTCAGAGGCCAGACCTGGGACGCATGGTCTGTGTGTGCACACGTGGTTGGGGGCAGTGGACACGCGCTGACGAGCGTGACCCCAGCTAGTTCTTGTTCTGTGGTGACTTGTACAGTGTCTTAGCCTCTGCCCGGGACATCGCAGGTAGGCACTTATGGTGCGGTGTAAATCGTCAGGGGACGCATCCGACTGTGCTTCTAGTGGCAGGTACTCATGTCTGGTCAGGTAGAGACTCTTGGTTTTAGTCTTGGTTTTACCAGTGAGTGATGCTTGCTTGTGGTTCCGACCTTGGCGACTTTTCAGGTTAGTCGTTTGACTCTTGGTCGAGGTTTACTGCCATGACGTGTGTCTCGGTTCCAACGCCGTGAGACCGGTGTCTGTAGTAGCAGGGTGTTTCAGTTGTACTCGCTTTAGCTGCTTTGCATTGCAGTTTCTCATTTTGCGAGGTAGGGGTTCGAGTGATCCCCACTGAGCCTTGTTTTATATGAGACTCATTCCCTGCATATTTTCACCGTGTTTCAGGTGAGGCGAGGCTTCATGGGAGCACGCTTGAGGCTCAGCGTGGTTCGAGTTCCCAGGGTTAGTTGCCAGTTGCCATAGCCAGGGTATGCCCCACGTAGTTATACTTTCCTTTTGTTGATGTACTAGCTGTGGTGGACTAGATTGCCATTATTGTTGGATTATTGTTACATTGTGGACTATGTGATTTATTTAATGTAATTTATTTCTTGTATTATTCATATAAATTATCCAATTTTATAATTAT